>LOEQ01003422.1:141363-152382 GCA_001685075.1 Bramus lutescens
ATATATATATATATATAAAATTTTCTTCAACTGTACAAGAAACTGAAATGCAGGTATGTTCTTTACAAGAATGTATAAAATAAAAACATAATACTGACTACACAAATACTAACAAAGACTAAGAAATTATATTTTATTCTTGAATTAATCAGTCAGGAACTCCCAAGTTAACAAAAGATTATAATTTGAGGAAATTATGAATAATCTAGCAGAATATACCACTCAATCTAAAGGTTAAACATTAAATACACAAATTCTAAGTCAATGGTTAAGTTCAAATTTCCAACACCAACATAAAAGTCAGGCATAGCTGCATGTGTCTGTAATCCAGAATTTGGAAATGGAAGCAGTCCTATCCTTGGAGCAAACTGGCCAATCATCTTATTTGAAATAATGAATGAACTAAAAGTCCCATAAAATGGGACCTACAACATGCGCCAAGGTAGAAATGTTTTGGTGATAGCACATGCCATGGGAATGAGAAACATAATTATGCTGTCATGAGTTTAGTACAATTTTGCAATAGTTCACATTAGGTGTGAAGCATTAGATATGATGTGTTCTAGCAAGTCGTGAAACTGTGATGTCTCTGCAGATATCTCAAAATCACCTTTTCTAGAAAATCGTGACCAAAGTTCTCTGATGTTGCATACCATGTTTTCCATGCTTTGCATTATTTGTTAAAACTAATTAGGCTACATTTACAGATTGCTATCAACAGTTGCTTTCTTAATCTGATTTTTCTGTTGCTGTTGTTGTTTTCCATTAAATATTTGTGTCTGTTCCACTATCCTATCCGGGACACCAAACCACATTTCCTTATCATGTCCATTTACCTTCCTCGGGACTATTAAGTCCTCTTTCAGATGACCTTGAAACTTTTTAGGAATACTGGGTTGGCATTTTGCAGAAATTCTTTTAGCTGTGATAAGTTTGGAGTTTCCTTCACATTTAGATAAAGGTTTTGGATTCTGCAGGGGAAACCCACAAAGGTTGAAGTGAATTTTCATCACAAGGTATTAAAGGCCTCTCTAAAATGATATCACCAGCACAGCTAACAATGACAAGTGACCCCTCCTCCGCCTCACTGATTGAATGCCTCCCTGTGTTTTTTGGGACATCCCCTCCATTTTTCATTTTGTATCTTTTTTTTTTGTTCACATTGGAAAACATAATAACGTAAGCTCAACCTCCTGGAGTTCAGGATATTTATTATGTGTTAAATACTCTTTATCTCATTTATTGTTTTTTCAATAAGCGATATATTTGTGTGTACTGTATGATATATCCCAATAGGATATCATTGCTGATTAATCTATTATTCACCATTGTAACTCCTTACACATGATCATTGTCTGTATTTATTGTAGTTGCTGCCTTGTTTTGTTTGTGAGAGTTCCCTTACTTTCAGGCACTACAGGTGGATCCAGCTCATCTCATTTATTTCCTTTCTTCCCTTCATTGTTAGTCATTTCCCCAAGGAGGCTGGTTCCCTTTACTGGAGACTAGTATTAGAAACCAAAGTCTAGGCTCTCGGTATATCCTTTGCTCCCACCCTGTCAGTACTTAACTCTCAGCAGTCTAGATCTTGGAAGTGTATGTGCACATTAACACCTGGAAACACATTTATCTATAATTGCTTTTCCAAAAATCCACCTGCATCTAATAAACCAACCAGAGGTTAATATTGTGGGTTCTGACTCCATTCCAGCACTGTCTGCTTCACTCTAGTCTTTCTTTTTTGCTGGTGTCTTACTTTCCTCTCCTGAACTGACTAAGTAGCTCACATCTTTGACCATTGCTTTATTTGTTCAACCCTAGTATAACAGTAGAACCATACAGAAATGAAAACTTATTTCAAGAATATACAAATTTTTCAATTAGAAGCCAGTGTTTATCAATAATTTTTTGTTTCATGATTTCTACTTCATCCTAAAATTACTTAGGGTCACACCCCAAGCACTTCTATGAATTTGTCATCCCACTTATAATACAGTTAAATTACTTTGTGTCTCTTTGCATTTTCTCTAAAAATCTTCAACCCAGTATTCTGGCTTATTTTGATTCTCAATGAAAAGTGAAGAAGAAATACTCTAAATTTTATGGCCATCAATATGAGAAGAATGTTTAGAACCTTGAGAATAAAAGACTTAATAAAATTGAATGCTGCCATATGTTCCATTTCCAAAGAGAAGTCAGAAAAAAGATCAGGACAGAATCAAGTAGAAAACCATTAACAAAATAATAGGGTTGAACCAATTATATCGCTAATTACATTATGATTGTGGATGTGGATATGCCGTACCTGTTACAACACTTTCCTAACATGAAGCTTTAGGGTCAATTACTACAACTTGAAAGCAATTACACACACACACACACACACACACACACACACACACACAAAGAATACATGCTCCCAAGTGGAATTCAAGGGATATATTTAGTGAACAGGCAAACAGTAAGGGTTCAAGAGAGGAAGTGTGTGTGTATCAGGGAGAATGATAATTGCAGGCATAATTTAATTAAGAAAGTGTAATGCTAAATATGTATTTCTTAACAAAATTGCAAAATCCATATAAAAATGCTGACCAAATAAAAGTGAAGAAATCAAAGTCCAGAATAATAGCTGAAGATTTTAAGTAGAAGTTTAAAAAATGGTAGCAAAATACAAAACAGGAAAGACCTAGAATCCACCTAAAGTAAGCCACAAGCATGAGCCTGAACTTCAAGAAAACATTGGGGATGAACATCTAAGAAAAGAAAGTGCTGAGTTGAGAAAAGACAGCAGAGCTGCCCAGCAAGCAGCTTTGAAGAAAATGTTTCTTGTCAGACCTGTTCACATCAACCTGAATCAGCAGCTTTTCTTCCAGAATCCTTCCTCAATACTAAATATGCACTTCCCCAAGGAAGGGATGACCTTGAATGAGGTGACTCTGGAGCCAAGGTGAAGATGACATCTAAATGGTCTATGCTATTTGCTCTCTTGGCAACCAAGCACCTACTTGTCCTAAAGGGTCACTAGTTATCCAGTCACCACATGTACTACTGGACCTAATGAGATGTTGTAGATACCACAGCTATTTGTTGTAGAAACAGACTCTTCAATGGACACATGATAAACGTAAAACAAGAAGAGGATGAGTTTGGAATGAACTATATTAACAATTACAAGACAATATGTTGAATGTATTAATTAAGGCAAATGCTAACTATTTCAAAATACAGAAATCTTAATAAATATTTTTGATCATAATTGAATTAGATATAAATGAAATAAATTTATCTAAAAATTTCCAAAATTAAATTTAATTTCTTTTAAGAAATTAAAGAAAGCATAGTTAGAATGTACCTAAAGAACACAAAACAAAAAGATAGTGACAAAATTTCTGAAAACCTTAGGCTTTACTTTTCTGTTAAGCATAAAATAGTCTTAACATTAATTCATGTTTACAATTAAGAAGTTACTTCTAAAAATGGAAAAAAAATCTGAGTGCAACAAAAGCAATGTCATAGATACATGTTTAACTGAAATAGAGAATAGACATTACATTCTTGGAAACACTTAAGGTAGATCTCAGTGGCTAAAGAGCTTGCCACACAATCGTGACCGCTGGAGTTCTGATACCTGCATACGTGAAGATGCTGAGTGGGAATGCAGGCTTGTCTATATTTACATACTGATTATGTAGAGCAAAGAGACCATCAGAGCAACTTGCTCATTAAATTAGTCTTGAGTGCGCTCAGAGTTTGATTAACAGATCTGCTTCAATGAATAGAGTGTAGTAGCAAAGGAAGAAGACATACACCTCAGACATTTGCGTGTATACCGGGCTATCATGGACCTGACATCATTAATTACGACTACACACCCACATCCTAACAGGCATACACACACCTTCTGCATCTGGAGTAACCAAGTATAACAGCAATAGGCTGTATGTTTTGAGAATTTCTTAGATATTCCTGATCAAGAATTCAAAAAGAAAAACAAAAGCTCCTTGTGTCAGGTATTGGGGTTTCCCAATGAAGTAGTCTTTTGCTCTTGCAGTATTACTGGCCTAGATGAGAAAAGCTTATTAAAATTATATAGCACAATAAAATCACACACACACAAACACACACACTGAACTGCATGCATTATAGTTTTGTTCGTTTTTGGTAAACAGTTAACAGTATTTCTGCTGTGTACTCTGGATAATGTTCTTGTATGCTGTAAAGATTTGTCACTCATACAGGTTTAATAAAATGCTGCTGGGTCAGTAGCCAGGAAGGAAGTATAGACAGGACAAGACAAAGAGAATTATGGGAAAATGAAAAGCAGATATGCAGACACTGGCAAAAAGCAGAGAAAACAACATGAGAATGCCTTCATGAGAAAAGGTTCCCAGCCACATACCTAAATATAGATAAGAATTATGGGTTAATTTAAGTTGTAAAAGATAGTAAGAATCTTGAGCAATAGGCCAAATCATTTATAATTAATATTAACTTCTGTGTGTTTATTTGGGACTGAACAGCCGCAGGACTAGGCAAGATAGAAACTTCCATTTATAGATACCTTGTGGTTTTGTTCAGTCATGCTTATTTTATCAGCTGACCTTCTTCTCCTGCTTTTTTCCTCCCCTCCCCCAACCTCTCCCCTTTTCCATTTCTCTGACCAAAACTAATTGCAACCTACTATTCCCATATTTTTTATTCCCTAAATACCCTCTTCTGGCAATGGTCCCATTTCACTTTTATGGGTTTTGTAGATACCATAGGTTATATACTCACATCTGAAGATTTGGAGCTTGAATCCTTTAATAAGAGTGAACAAGCAATGTTTCTCTTTCTGAGCCTAGGTTGCCTCACTTGATAGCTAGTTCTACCTATTTACCTACAAATGTCATGGTTTCATTTTTCTTTACTGCTGAATAATATTCCATAGTGCATGGTTACTACATTCCCATTATCTCTTAATAGGTTGTATTATGTATGTTTATGCTGTTTTAATTTACTAGTTATTGTGAATAGAAAGTGATAATTATGGCTGAGCAAGTATCTGTTTAGTATTCTGTCAAGTGCTTTTGGCATTTGACATAGAGTAGTATAGCTGGGTGTTATGGTATATTTATTTTTAGGTTTCTGAAAATCATCCATGCTGATTTCCATAGGGGCTAAACTACTACTATGGAAGCCAACAGTTTACAATCCCACCAACAGTGAATGAGGGTTTTTTAATCCCCATATCCCTGCTATCATTTCTTTTTAGTTGTTTTATTAATTGGTTCCATTTAAACTGAGGGAATTAAAAGTATCAAAGTTGTTTTTAGCTTCATTTTCCTAAATCTAGGCATGATGGGCATTTTTACATTTTTGAGGTGTTTCTTTGTCTTTCTTTCTTTCCTTTTTTTTCTCTTTCATTCATTTTCCCCCAATAACTCTGTATTCAGATTCCAGAATAATTTTTGACTCTTTGTAATTTGTAATATTTGAATATTTATAAAGTGGGAAGAATACTTGAATGCACTGGCACAGGAGACCACTTCCTAAATATAACCCTAACAGCACAGACACTGAGAGAAACAATTAATAAATAGGACCTATTGAAACTGAAAAGCTTCTGTAAAGCAAAGGACACAATCAACAAGATAAAACAACAGCCTACAGAATGGCAAAAGATCTTCACTAACCCCAGATCAGACAGAGGTCTGATCGCCAACATATACAAAGAACTCAAGAAATTGATCTTCAAAAGAATAAATAATCCAATTAAAAAATGGAGTATAGACCTAAACAGAAAACTCTCAACAGAGGAATCTAAAATGACTGAAAGACACTTAAGGAAATGTTCAACATCCTTAGTCATCAGTGAAATGCAAATCAAAACAACTCTGAGAGTCCATCTTACACCTGTAAGAATGGCTAAGATCAAATACACTGATGACATCTTATGCTGTAGAGGTTGTGGGATAAAGAGAACACTCCTGAATTGCTGGTCAGTCAATCAACATCAAGAGCACAGGGAATGTTCCTTTGTTATCAAGTTTCCTTCATCCAAAATTTCAATTAATGCTTCAAAAAAGGCTCACTTGGCACTCACTAGGTAGAACAAGCTAACTTTGAACTCACAATAATTTGGATGCCTTTGCTTCTTGCCTTCTCAGATTACAGACATAACCACGATACCCAATATAAAGACTCAGTTACTTAATCTTGAATTTATATTTACTGTCAAAAGATGGCCTGTGTGGGTCTGGATCAAAATTACAGGGAAGCAAAGCAGTCCTAGTTTCTTGCTTACATTCTCATGGTCACATCTAACATATGTCTACATTAATAACTCATAAGACAGATTCACTTTTTGGAAAAGCTAACTAAGAGCAAAACTATGGGAAATTAAAAAGCATATAAAGAATATCCAACTAATATTCTTGAATTTGTTTTCATTTTTGATGATGCAATGCAGGATTTATTTGCCACAAGTAACACAAGGAATAAAGAATAGTAAAGGAGGGAAGCCCTGTTGGCCTAACTTCTCAGTGAAATTACTTTACATCTTATGCTGTGAATGACAGTATTTTATTTCTATTTATTCAATATTAATAACTTAATGAAAAATGATGTCACTGCAAGTACATTTATTTCTATTCCTTTGGTTCGTGGAGCTAAAATAAAATAAGCAATGGGGCTCTACTATCACTTCATTAATGAAGTATAAGTAAGATGTTCATACTACATCTTTTTATATGAAGAATAAAACATACCACTGCATTTTCCATAACTGACCCAGTGTAAAGTTGAAATGGCAGCACATTACCTAAAGGAATTCAATAATATGTATCACTTTTTGTCATAATGCATTATGATGGACATGAATATCCATTCATCAACAATCTCAGATGATAACAATGCCTTGGTATATTCTTTCTTTACCCCAGTTCTCTAACAGGACATGTTCATTAAGAAAATATACCTTTCTAAAGATGTGTACCATGCAAGAGTGAGGATTGCTAGTTACAAAATCATGAATATACAGGTCACCTTTCAGTAAAAGAATTCATAAAAGAACACATATTTTTTTATTTATTCTCTTTTTTTCATTTATTCAGTTGAGGTTAAGGATCAGGACTGAAACTTATGTATGTGGCATTTGAAAAGACTATCCAGAGAAGCCCATAGAGGTACCTCTTTAAAAAGCCAAGTACGCCTCTGATGGGAGACGTGCTGTCAATGAAATGATGTGCTAGAGGTTATTTGTGCTCCCTCTTCGATTAGGCGAGCAAACAGTTGAGCATAGTGAATAAGAGTGTTTTTCAGCTTTTGGATGAGATTTCTGTAGGTAGAATTGTCTATAAAATCTTTACATTGTAACTGAAAATTTTGGAATAGACAATTAGAAAGAAATTTGAGGAGGGTTTCAACCGAAAATGTCAGGTAGTACATTTTGAGGTTTAATTTGACGTCTTCTTACTGTTGATTGGAATTTATCTAATTCAGGGAAACTATTTAAAATATTGATGCATATGAATTTTAGTCCTTTTGAAAAATCTCAAAGTCACAGGAAATCTTTACATTTATCTTAGAAAATATTCATAGATTATTTGTAAAAGGAGACAAAATACTGATTACATTTTTATAGCCATAGATCACACACACACACACACACACACACACACACGTTTCCTATGTAGATATTTATTTTATGAAAGTGCAAAGGTATTTTGCCAGATATAAGAATAAAAGTTTGGCTTTTATTATTCTTGAAATTAGATGTATATTTATAAATATCACTAATATAGGGATATTGATGATTTATGTTAAACAAGTAGAGAAGAATGTAGATATTAATTTCTATAAAAATACATCTAAAGAATAAAATCTTTAAGGGAAAAGCAAATGAAAGAGCACACACACACACACACACACATGCATGCATGCACACTTCAGGGAGCTAGCAGGAATAAATGTGCCTATACTAGTAAATTAGATTCATCAGGTTTGAGGAGTTCTTTGTGCCAGACACTTTAGTGTGCAGATATTGGAACACATGATTCCTCTCTTTACTTACTGTCTAGTTCAAAATCCACCTTGAATACTGTGTTAGTACACCTTCGACATAAAGTTAGCAGTTTTACCCTTCTGCTGTTGTTTTATATTAAATTCATCCTTTATAATAATTTACTGTTTTTAATTGAGCTACACATTTCCCACTCCCCTTCTTTACTCCCCTTTATTCTTCTACTCACTCCCATGCACCCCATGCTCACAATTTACTCCAGAGAACTTGTCTTTTTCTTATTCAGAGACAGATTTCTGTGTTTCTCTCTTAGGGTCTTCTTTATTGTCTAGATTCTCTGGGTTTGTGGACTGTGGGCTGATTATTATTTGCTTTATGTCTAAAAGTCACTTATGAGTGAGTACATATTATGTTTGTCTTTTTGAGATTGGGTTGCCTCACTCAGTATGGTTTTTTTCTAGTTCTGCTTGGAAATTTCAAGATGTCATTATTTTTTATCAGTGAGTAGTACTCCACTGTGTAAATATACTGCGCTTTCCTTATCCATTCTTCAGTTGAGGGAATCTAGATGTAACTCTACTATGTATGATACTTTACATAAACATATAACAGAAGAAAAAGGTCTCTGTGAGATTGTCATTCATAGTCTCCCTGGTATGTCAGGGGTGGGATTTTTTCTTGAGCACAACATAATAAAAGCTGCTCTGTCTCATCATGTCTTCTCATGTTCCACAGGACAAGGAGGCTAATTAAATGGGTTACCAGGAAGGAGATTAAAGACAGGAGGTGCTGTCATTTAATACAGACACCTACATAGGGATGTTATGTAGGAGTCAGTGAAAGACATAACTTTGTTTTCTTAGTTTAAGAGTTTTCCTGGAAGTGAACAATTGCTTCTTAGCTTAAGGAATTTCCTAAGAAGGGAACAATAAGGCAGACAAATATAAGAACCTTTAAAAATAATTTTAATAGTTGCACATTACTGGCACTCACATTTAATATCAGACAGTACTTGGGAGGCAGAGCAAGCAGATCTCTGAGTTTGAGGCCAGCCTGAAGGCAGACAAATATAAGAACCTTTAAAAATAATTTTAATAGTTGCACATTACTGGCACTCACATTTAATATCAGACAGTACTTGGGAGGCAGAGCAAGCAGATCTCTGAGTTTGAGGCCAGCCTGTTCTATAGAGAAAATTCCAGGAAAGCCAGTGCAACAGAGAAAACCTGTCTTGAAAAACCAAAAGAAAAAAAAATAAATTCAAAAAAGAAAAAAGAAAAAAATAACATTTTCAGAAGAATCAATAAGATCAATATTCTGATGTAATGATTGAAATATTATTTTGAAAGTAATCCAAATCTAAAGTCATTGGTAATGTGAATAAAGGTTATGTCTGTAGGCCTGAATCAAAAGTAGAGTCAGTAAGTACATGATAATAAATAACTTCACAGAGGATCACTGTGCCCAGAGGCTTTGCAAAGAAAATTGAGTTCACTAAATTCCTATCTATACAGGTTCTGAGCTATAGAACCTACAGCACTGGTTATTTCTATGCCCTCTACAATCAAGGGAAATACTTTTTTTCTCTCTATCTCGTATGTACAGAACTATTAAATAATAAAATGCAAATATATGCTGACTTATTAAATTTCAGACCAAAATTGTGTCACATGTGGCTCCGCACTCAGAGACAAATACATAGAGTTAAACACAGTCAACATGCATAGCTTCACCCAGAGGGAACTGGTTGAGACACTATTTTCCGGTCAAGGAAGTCCCATGTTAGGTCTTAATAAATGACGGTTACAAGTAGCTGAAGAATGGCCATGCTATCATTAATTCATGTGGTCACAATGCCACTGAGTTTGCAGAATACTGCAGCCCAAAGCATGATTTTCGTAACTCTGGTAATGATCAGTGGGGCGCACAAGTATCTTTAAGTCATATAATTGTGGTGATCTCAGTGTGTGCAGTTCTGGTGGACGGTTGTCCGTACCACAAAATCAGCATTTACAGCACTGTGCACATATGGCACAGCTAGGGGTTAGTGGGGGCCCAGAACTTTGTTAGCTTGGGGGCCAAGTCACTCTTAACCTCCATAAAAGGCATCCCTTTCAAGAACAGTGTATAAGTTACCGCAGTTCATGCCAAGTGTAAAAATGAGAAGTACAGACAGGAAACTGTTCAGATGTTGAGGGCTGTAGGCCTGTTTTATGTTTGCTCTGAGCCCTCTGCAGCTACAGGAGACCAAAGACAGGCTCACCAGCTCCACTTATACCAGGTCAGCAGCCAAATGGGTGCAGACATTAAAAGCAGGAGACATCTAGGGACTAATCAGGAATCGCTTGTCTCTAAAGTACGACATGAATTAGAGTGATGGGACATTGTGTGATTGGAATTGTGACCATGATGTGTTGCTGTGGGTTGTAGATTGAGTGTTCAACATTATAAATGTGAGACACCGAAGCAGACTGGAGCATGACTGCATAACAGCTTATCCCCCAGTCATTCATAAAATTGAGATGTGCCTCTCCCAAGAGAACCCGGGAGCAAAAATTGTAAATAAAATAAATGTTCAGTGTGTCAGAATTAATGAGCATGTATTAGGATCATATATAACTTGAGGAAATAAGAAAACAGCACAACTGAGATTTCCCTGAGTAATAGGGAGAAATACGGGAAGTTATTTTTATTATCTAATTGCAAAAGAGTCCCCAATTTTTCTGTCAGAATTTATAAAAGAAAACGTACAGGTTCCAAGTTGGGGGGGCTGTGTGGGAATTGTGTGTAGGTCAATGGGAAAATCATACATTTCATCCACACAAAAAGGATGGTTTTAGAAAAAGTTCAAATAAAAACCATATTTATAAGATTATTTTTTCAGATAATTTTTTATTGTTAAATTTAAAATTAATCAGTTTGGTTAATAAATAATATCATCATGGTTTCTGTGAAGTCTCTGTCTGATGTAGGAGGGTCATCTGTCTATGTGTTACTTTCATTGGTTAATAAAGAAA
>LOEQ01003422.1:152975-174857 GCA_001685075.1 Bramus lutescens
GTGCAGGAGCCGGGCAGGACAAAAAGCAGGGCCCGCTCCCCTTATTACTACATCTGTCTTGCTCCAAGTCCATGCCAGTAAAGTCTCTTGATTCCAAACACTACTCTGTTTCTAGTAGTTAATTTCTTTTCTGAGGATATGATTTGATTTTGGTGTGTGAGCATGTGTATGCATGTGTGCATGTGTGTGTGTGTGCGTGCGTGTGTGTGTGCTCGTGTGTGTGTGCGTGTGTGTGTATGTGTGTGTGAACATGTGTGACTGCAGCTGTCTGCAGAATTCCGAGGAGGGTTTTGGATCCTCTACACTTGGAGTTACAGGTGGTTGTTAGCTGCCCACAGGTCTCCTGGGAGCCAAAGTCAAACCCTCTGTAAGAATCTGTTCCCTTCTTTCATTACTTCTCTTGACCTTCCCTTCCTTTCTTGCTTCTTCCTCTCCTTTCTTCTACTCTTCCCTCCCTTTTGAAGTCCTTTCGCTCTATTTTCTATTGCTTTTTTTCTCTCTCTCCTCTCCTCCTCCTACCACACTCAAAACTCGAAAGATTTTGTAGTTCCTGCCATTCCAAGACAGAAGCTAAGAATTGTGGTATAGGATATTTGGGAGATTAAAAGTGAATATATAATATAATTTAAAAATTTTTGATGATTCCACTTTAGATTGACACGAATGAAGAAAATTCACTTTTAGCCATTATAGTGCTCAGAACTGAGAGGCAAAAATGTGAATGACATGCTTTTAGCAAGAAGTATGCCTCCTTGTGCAGCCACACCCCAAAGCTGTGAGGTAGAGATACATGTTTATTAAAAATTTTTCTCTGGCTTCCAGGCTTATGAAATATGTATGCATTTGTGAAGAAAAGTGGCTGTGAAGTACTATAGTAAGAGATCTCTAAATCAGTTCTAAAAGTAAATAATATTCAACCTAGAGTGGGTTATAGTAAACAGACCATTTTGCAAAATTGAAAATGGTAAATTATTTCTTTCCCATCGGTCAAAAAGTCTATACCCTTTAGCTTTTCCGTTATGCTGGATCTATAATTCACCTACTATCATTATTGAAATTTATATTAAATGATTGTCATGTAAAGTTTTGAATCTTTGAACTGCCAAGAAAGGCATTTTATATAATTATCAGGTAATGCATATGTATGTATGATTTACATATGATGTTATATATATAACACATATTACACATAGTATATACAGTACAAACACATATAAAACAAAATCCTATACATTGCAATATGAACCTGTATTATGCTTAGAGCATTCCTGTGCATATATCTAGATCTATAAAACTTAGTGATCTACTTTCATTTTAATCTTTTGAAGCACATTGTTTTATTAACTGAAATATTATAAATATTTTTATGTATTTTATTGCATTTTCTTTGAATTTTTCTTAATTTATTAGATTTTAGAAAAATGCCAATCCAAGAAAATGTGGCACATTTTCACATTAGAGTACTACTCAGCAGTAAAAAACAATGACATCTTGAATTTTGCATGCAAATGGATGGAATTAAAAAACACTATCCTGAGTGAGGTAACCCGGACCCAAAAAGATGAATATTGTGCGTACTCACTCATAAGTGAATACTAGCTATAATCGAAGGACATTGAGGCTATAATTCATAATCCTAGAGAAGGTAAGGTGAACCCAAAGATATATATATANTCCACCTAGAAATTGCGAATGGAAAGGATTGACTGGCATGATTGGAAGCATGGGGGTGGGGGGAGAGGGAAGGGTAGGAGGAGAAAAAGAAGAGTGTGAGGAAAGGTAGAGGAGTATTTGAGGGAATAGGATGGTCTAGATGGAGAAAGGACAGAGATAGAGATGAGGGCAAGGAGAAAGATATCTTGAGGGAGCCATTATAAGTTTAGCAGAAACCTGGCTCTAGAGAAATTCCCAGAAATCCAAAGAATGACCACACCTAGGATCCTGGGCAATAGACGAGTGAGGGCTCAATCTTGACTTGCCCTGTAGTCAGACCGATGATTATCTTAATTATCACCATAAAGTCTTCATCCAGCAACTAATGGAGGCAGAGGCAGATACCCACATCCGGGAACTGGACTGAGCTCCAAAGTCCAGTTGAAGAGTGGAAGGAATGAGAATATGAGCAAGGAGGTCAAGACCATCATGGGTTAACCCACTGAAACAGTTTGGCTGAGCTAATGGGAGCTCACCAACTCCAGCCAGACTGGGAAGGAACAAGCATAGGACCAAACTAGTTCCTCTGAATGTGATTGAAAGTTTCACTGCTGGGGGCAGACTAAGCGGCCACTGGCAGCAGCACCAAGATTTACCCTACCTCATGTACTGGCTTTTGGGGATGCTATTCTCTTTGGATGGATACCTTGCTCAGCCTAGATATAGTAGAGAGGGCCTTGCACCTTCCCCAAAGCAATATGCCTTCCCCTCTCTGAGGAGTGGATGGGGGTGGGGTGGGAAGGTGTGTGGAGGGAATGGGAGGAGGGAAGCATGTGTGAACTTGGATGGGTATTTTCTTTTTAAATCTAGTAAATTAAAAAGAGAAAAAATGCAAACAATCTGCAGTTATAATATACTATGTACTTTTCATGTATATACAAAAATTATACTGCAAAATGGCGTTTATAGAACTGAATAGTTTATATGTAATCACAGCATGTCCTTTCCCTTTCTACTATAGGAAATAGCAAAATAATTTAACCAGAATAATACAAATCAAAATAGATATCTCAGCAGGTCATGTTCACTGCACAAGCCTTATTTAAGACTTAAATCTAATACCTTGAATCCACATGTGGAAAGCAACAACCGACTCCACAAAATTGTTCCATGACCATCATATTCCCACATCCACCCACACATTCATTATGAGATAGAGATGATTTAGTAATAAATACAATAAGATATTTAGAGTTGCAAAATTTAGAAAGGTATTATCTATCTTTCTGAATGTCTAGTCTAAACTAAGAGTAGATAGTTTCTTTACTGAAGTATCACAAAGCAAATAAGTTGTCTAAAGTAATCTTTGGCTATGGAAATTTGAATCTCATGAAAAATAGAATTAGCTAAATTCCTCTTATTATAAGCTTGGTTTCCCTGCGTTGTCAAATTTCTATTATAAGGCCTATCCTAATTATGTTCATTTTTTTAAAGGTATATGAGGACTTTGGTGGGTAGATTATAAGGATGATGGGAATTCCACCAGTGTTTTGATAAGTGGACATCTAAAGAGAAAGGATGGTAAAGGGAGATGTCACCAAGTAAACTGTCGCTCATGCAAGTTTAGGCTGTCATGGTTATATGACCATTCCTGTTACTCGACTTTTTATTTCCAGTAAGTTGTGTAATGATAGATAGGCTCATTGCCCTTTGGAGAATCTTAATTTGGAATAACTTTCATTGCTCTGTTTACAGCCATCTAATATTGACAGAAGAATTTCTATGCTCTGTATTCCAAATCCTTTGATTCTGCTCAGTGCCTTCTACAACACCTATTATAATTCCTTTTGTTCTCAAAACTTCAATAAAAAAGCAATCATGTTGACACACTCGTGCAGGTTTTGTATTGGTTATTCTATATCAGATTCCTTCCTCATGAAGAATCAGGGTAGAGAGGATGTTTTCAGCCTTGGTGTTAGAAGAATGGGTTCTAAATCTTGTCTGTTACTTTGTCATAATTAGTATCTTCTACTGCATAGCTGTGTTTTACAACATTTATGCATCATATATAACTTAATGTAAAGCATGTCAGAGAGATAACATTGAAGTGATTCTAATAACTTTCAGTTACCTAAAAAGGAATATTCTTTTCAAAGATAATTGGCTCGTCTTTTTATCGCTTCTCATCAAAATACTGATGCAACTTTTATCCCCTTTTCTGCCAATTTGTAAAGCAACTTAGCATCACCTTCCTGAACATTTGATGAGTTATCTAAAACAGAAAACATTTGAAAATATCATACTTTGCCTCTTAAGAACAGTAAGATTAAACCCTTAACTTCTGCTTAAGTTCCACTGTTATTGATATGCACAAGTCATGAGCTAAGCATACTAAGAGGTTTTAGACTTATAGGGAGGGAAAAACACTAATTTCAGTTGAACAAATCTTTTACAATTCATCTACATATAGACTAGTATCACTGAACAAGAAAAATAGCATATATAGATGATTTATTGGAAGTAATATTCAAATTTCTTACTACAAAGATGATCCACATTATTCAGCAAACATCCTACTTTCAGCACGATATGTAAAGAGAAATATTTGCCAATATGCTACTTGACTTTTTTCTAAATATTGTTATAATACTAAAGGAAAATAAACACAGCTTTTTGAAATATGATCACAACATACCTGGCAGAAATGAACATTCTCATTAAATTATGTTTAGGATGCATTTTCTAGAATCATGACATATATTTTCTACATTTTCCCTACTCTAATATTATTTAAATTTTGTGTATGTAACTGCATATGTAAGTTTGAAAGTCAGTTCGAGTCTGTAGTGTTGAATTTCCTCTCCAGATGTAAGTTTCCTCAGCCTCTGAAATTTATTCCATAGACGACATAATTAGGTTGCCCATCTGTCAGTAGAGATTGCATAAACTCTTTCCCCAAATGTAGAAACATATTCATAATTTTTCTACATCACTCCTGCCGATGCTATGATAATGGTATCCTCTTTGAGGTGTAGCATCCATCAGTTTGGAATCCTCAATGATGATGTGGATCATAGCCTTCAGACACCTCACAAGTCCAGTCAGTGTGAGCCAGAAGCAACTTACAGAATGTTCATTATTACCTAAGGAAGGAACCACACATAGAACAGCTGATAAATTTATCTAAAATATGTTAGTGCCTTAGGGTCAACACTATTATATTATCCAAATGTAAATACTAATTGTGTGATATTTGTACAGTGTATAAGTTCTACAAATCAACTGTGAAAAAAACAACCTTTAATTTAATTTGTGTCATAATTTTGTCTCTTATTCTTTCAAGCAGAGAAGAGAAAAGGAATTCAAGATAATAAATATTTTGCTGTAAGAGTGCTTAAGAAAATTGAGGTCATTATTTGAAGTAGAACAGTTTATTTTGAAATATATTGTGCATATTATGCATTATGTTTATGTGTATATCTTTGATAATGTACATTTTATTTAGAAATTTGATAAACTTTAAAAATTTTACTTAAAAAATCTATTTAATCTAGGCTATTCCCTTTGTAGATAATAATAAAAGAATGTAAAGGGGTTCCTTTCAAAATAACTCGTGTGGTAGAATAGAAAGCAGAAATCAAATCCCTTGAACTTTGGTTCAATTATTTTTGTTACTGCTTTTTAATATATCTTAGCTATTGTGTAGTCAAAGATATCCTGGTTCGGTATTACAGGAATTCGTAAATTAATTTTATTTTTTAAATAAATGAATAAATAAATGTATTTTTATTTTACATCCTGGCCATAGTTTCCCCTCCCTCTTCTCCTCTCAGGTCCTCTCTCCACCTTCCTTCCTCCCATCCCAATCCTCTCCTCCTCCTTTAGGAAAGAACAGATCTTTCATGAGCATCAACAAAACATGCATATCAAGATGCAGTAAGACTAAGCACCTTCCTATGGATTGAAGCTGGGCAAGGTGACCCAATATAGGGTCCCAAAAGCCAGTAAAAGAGTCAGGGACAGCCCCCTTTCCCACTTAAGGAGTCCTACAAGAAGGCTAAGCTACACAACTGTAACATATATTCAGAGTGCCTAGGTCAGTCTTATGCAGTCTTTCTGGCTGTCTGTTTCATCTCTGTGAGTCCCTATGAACCCAGGTTAGTTGGTTCTGTGAGTTTTCTTGTGGTGTCCTTGACCCCTCTGTCTCCTACAGTCCTTTCTCCCCTTGTATGCAAGATTCCAGAACTCTGCCTAATGTTTGGCTGTGGGCCTGTATCTGTTTCCATCAGTTGCTGGTTGAAGCCTCTTTGATGACAACTGGGCTAAGCAACAATCTGTTCACAGGAGATGGTCAGATCAGGCTATGTATCTGCTAATTGCTAGGAGGCTTAGCTGGGGTTGGGGAAATGCAAATCAAAATGACTCTGAGATTCCATCTTACACCGGTCAGAGAGAAGAAGAAAAAACACAAGCGACAGCTCATGCTGGAGAGGATGTGAAGCAACAGGAAAACTCCACCATTGCTGGTGGTAGTACAAACCTGTATAGCCACTTTGGAAATTAGTGTGGCAGCTTCTTAGAAAACTGAGAATCAATCTACCACAAGACCCAGCTATACCACTCTTGGACATATATCCAAAGGATATTAATACTACCTCAATGACACTTGCTCAACAACGTTCATAACAGCTATATTTGTATTGCCAGAACTTGGAAACAACTTAGATGTCCCTCAACTGAGAAATGGTTAAAGAAATTTTGGTAGATTTATGCAATGGATTATTACTCAGCTGTTAAAAACAAGGATTCCATGAAATTTGAAGGCAAATGGATTGAGTAAGGTAATAAAGACCAAGAAATACAAAAAAATGGTATGTACTCATTCATGAGTGTTTAATAACTAGAAAGTAGAGGATAACCATGCTTCAGTCCTCAGATGCAGACAGCCTAAGTAACAAGGAGTGCTGGAAGAAGATTAGGAAATGGCCCCTCTGGGAGGTGGATCTCCTGGGTGAACTGGGGACAAGTGGGTATGAGACCTTGAGTGATCAGTTTAGGATGGGTGGAGGAGGAAAGTCCTGAGAGATACTACTGGAAAGCCCAGGCATTTTGGGGTTAGGTAAAAGCCCCGTACAAGGGAATCTCCCAGGAATCTAAAAGGATGACCCAGCTAGATGATTGTTCTAGTTCCAGGAGCTTGATTAAGTTAGTTATAGATCACTTGTTAACTTTTACCTTTTTTCTAAAGCAAGAATATAATTTCATGTGAAAATCCACAGTTAGAAACTATGTACTCCTATGTGTGATTAAATAGCAGCAGAGGGTTTCTTTCCAGCTTGCACAGCCTCTAGAAGAGGAAAACTTGACTTCCATGAACAGAGGGAAACGTCTCACAAGGACAAAGGCTTCCTGGAAATCAAATAACTTTTGCACAACAAATTCCAAGAGCCAAGTATACATTAATCAGAAACATCTGAATTAAATTTCCCTTGAAATATACATAAAATAAGGAGGAACCATGGTGGTTTGTGGATTAAGTCTCAGTTTCTATTCTACACATAACTTTTTCTAGCCTCAAATCACTCCAGTTTTTTTTTTCCTACGTGGGAGTTCATAAAAATGTTTACAACACCACAGAATAAAACTGGGCCCATTAGCAATCCAGTGTAGGTATTTAGATAGTAGCATAACATGACCTAACTTTTCTTGTGCATATAAAGTATTATGAATAAAAATTTGAAAAGAATGTTTCTATGTGAAGCAGGTCAACTCTAAATCATTTGGGGACAAAATATAATCATCTTACAATAAGCCTTTAGCAGTTATATTCTTAATCACATTTGATCACTTTTATTATATGGTTTCCAGAGTTGAGTCCCAGTAATTTAAAATTAAGTACAATTGTTAAATTTTTATTATCTGTACAAGATGAGCACCTTGCTTCTCTTAGTGATTCATAAGAAACAGCTAACTTAGTTTTATCTTTAAAAAGGTTGTCTAAAACTAATGTTTTTGAATCAGCAACAGTTACTCAAAAGTGGAAATTAGTTTGTTTTTTATAAAATATGATGAGGTTTAAAGAAACAATAAAACAAATGTAGGGTCCTAGTAAAGATACATTTCATTTCATTTGGAAAAAATATCATCCATGATGTTTGTCAATTCATGAAAAATGTAACATTGCATACTTTTCCTATTCTGTCATTATATCAATAGACCACAAAATATATTCCATATGCAGTTTATGGTTATCTATAATTAAACATTTACTGAAAAGACTATCAATGAAGGAGATTTTTAACATAAACTGATAAGCGTTTACCAAAGTTCATTTCTAATAACTCAAATGGCAACTGAATTACATTGCCAAGGGACTTTGGTATAAAAATCTGCCTGACCAAAGCTCTGCTAAATTTTATGAGGGCACAACCTTGCCTTTGTATAAACTGAATGTGACATAATGATTCCCTGATTATGTGATTAACTTACATATTTTCTAGTGAAAGAAAAATATCACAATACTCTGCGTGTGTATATTTTTATATGTGTGTGTTAGTGCCTGTGTATGTATGTCAATGAATATATGTGTGTGCGTTGATGTGTGTGTCAGTATATGTATGTGTGCATGTGTGTGTGTTGGTGTACATAAGTGTGCATGTGTATGCATGTGTGGTTTGTGGTGTATGTGTGTCATGTATGAATGTGTGCATGTGCGTATGTCAGTGTGTGTGTATGTCTCATGTCACTGTTTGTATGTGTGTATTAAGGTGTGTGTCTGTGTGTCTGCATGTCTTTACATGCCAAAAGACTTCTAAATCAATCTGAACACTAGACTATTCATATAGAAGAAAGAATAAAGTAACACGTGTTGTGAAAGGAAGACTATCTACTCCTTCCTTGTCTTAGTGAATATAGGAAACTGAACAAGATGAGATTTTTGTTGGCTTTCCTTGAGAAAACAAAACCTCATAAACAAAATCAGAAGGGGTCTGAGATTTTCTAGCTGTTTCTAGTGGATCTCGGCACAACATTGAAGCTATGAACAACAGAAACTTCCTGTGTGGAATCAGAGGAGGAGAAAACATGGTTGGAAAGTCCTTGCTATACACATGATTAAAAAAAATGCATCTCTGTACCATTATTCATTTTTAAAACATTGCATCTGCCAGATTGGACATTTGCCCTTCATAAACATCTTGCTCTCCTCTCAGCATGTACATTGAACCTTTCCCTAAGTGGCATTTGTTAAAGAAGATGCTTTATAACAAGAGGAACAATGGCCCCATTAGCTTAAGGCAGAGATCTGTTCTTTATTATGCTTACAACTTAAAATATGTACTTAAGAAGTCACTCAAGCAAGTTCATCAGACAATATTCATCAGTAAGCCTGCTTTTCTTGTGTTTCTTATTGCCAGGCAGACACATTCCTATGGGAGTGTAAACAAAAAACAAAACATGTTTGCATTTGGCTTTTGTAAGATGAAAACACTATTAGTGAATTTCTGGTGAATACCAATGTTTTAAGAAACAGTTTCTTAAATTGCACTTAGACTTTTTCTAGGTAGATTCTAGATTTTCTCTGTGTCAAAACAGAACTCAGGAGAGTCCTAATTATGGAAAGGAAAACAGGATTTTCTGGACAGAACAGATCAGAAAACATTCAGTAACTCACTCTGGATGAAAAGAATATCCTAACCTTCAATTTGGAACACCATTGACAAAAGATGAGAGAAGAAAATGTAAGAAAAGAACCATTCCCAGAAAGAGAATTAGGAGGAAATTTGAATAAAGAAATTCACTGTTTGTTTCCATGGTATTTGTGTGTGTGATGTGTGTACGTGTGCATTTGTGTGTGTATAGTTCTCACCTGTATTCTAATAGTTGCTTGTAAGAAGACCTGGATAATAGGGTCTGGGAAACTTTGATATCATATCTGACTTCTCTTCTATGTCTTTTACAAGCCCTCTACACAACATGGTTTCTCCATTTCCTTTCCCATTTTTGATAGAACTCAAATAGTTCTGGACAGTTTATTTTAAAACCTTATCAATCACCAGCTTTTTAATTTGGCTTCATCATGTTCCTAAAAACAGATTCTCCTCATTCTTTTGTTATCTCCATCCTTTGTAGTTATTAATTCAACTACCAAAGTCACAAGGCTTTCTTACCTCCCACAGTTCAGTCTCCTTTTATGCTTGTTGTAAGAGCTGGAATGCTTACCAAGAGAAAATAACAATATTAAGAAACAGTTTGAGTAAACTACAGACATTGTATTTGTTTCTGTGCTGCTTTTTCCACAAAAAACCTAGTTATATAAAGTGTAAAGTAGCAAACAAACCAAAAGAGACATAAAGCAGCTGAATTCAGCACAGAACAACATGGGTATGCATGTATGTACACAGGTCAAAGCTCAGTGTGTGATGAGCACACTAATTGACGATGGTTTCTGTCCTGCCTGATCCTGCAGCTGTTCAACCCCAAAGAAACACACAGAGGCTTACATTAATTATAAACGAATTGGCCTATTAGCTCAGGCTTCTTATTAACTCTTTCTTACATCTTAAATTAGCCCATTATTCTTGTCTATGTTAGCCACATGGCTTGGTACCTTTTTCAGTGAGGTGTTCTCATCTTGCTTCCTCTGCATCTGGATGACAACTGCAGACAGAGGTTTCCTCTTCCCCGAATTCTCCTGTTCTCGTTGCCCCACCTCTACTTCCTGCCTAGTCACCCTGCCTATACTTCCTGCCTGGCTACTGGCCAATCAGCATTTTAAAATATAATATAAGTGGCAGGATAAAAGACCATTATCCCACAATACACACTCACTCTTCTACGGTATAGGAATCTTCTGTCCCATTGATGAAAGTTTTTCTTTTAGCTATTCACTGGACCAAAGTTTGTTTTCATCAGCAAACTGTCTTGTTCTCTGGGTTGAATGTCTTATTTATTGCAGTATGTGTTCTCTATAATGCTTTTTAACTAATTATACATTGTATATTTAGGTAGGTTTTATCTTTACTGTACCACCAAATTACTTAATGTCTTTACCATTTTGCTACACTCTTATTTTTTTTTCTTTCATCTTAACAATGTTTCTGAGTGACTAAGAGTTTCAGTGTGTTACGTTCCTATCTTCATTTTTGCTTTCAGTGCTGTGGAAATCACTGTGATTCTTTCCTATAATACCACAAGCTATAGTAGGGCTTGTGTCTAATTATAGATAAACATTTTCTTTGTTGTATCCTTTCTGGTCTCATAGACATGAGTATATCTTGACTAAAATTGAAGTCTCAAAGTGACCACCAGCCAAGCTCACCACTCCTTATGTCTTCTCTTGTGTTCAGTCTCAATGTTGTTTACTATTACTTGACCTCTCTAAGCAAAAATATTATTGGTCATCTTGTTTATATGCGATATATGTACAATTTCCCATGGGATCTGTGCAATAGAGAAAAAATATAGGCTTAGCTTTGGCTTCTGCTTGCAGAATCCAGTTTATAAAATAGTATCAATGCTCTCAAATAATATGTGAATGTATATATCAAAAAAAGTCATCACAGGAGATGTTTGTCTTTAAAAAGTCTACACAAATTTATAGAATTTCAATGCATTAATTTGATTTTCTCTTTATGGAACAAGTTCCATAAGAATGCATTTTTATATTCTGCATGCTTTTTGAAGACAAACCAGATTCTAAGAACTCAGCATAGCCCTGACTCCTTTTAATATACTGCTAGGCCCAGTAAGTACCACAGTGATGAGTATTTACTTAATGATGAAGGAATGCATGGTTCCTGTTATAACTGGTTTTGAAGGACAGAGGAGGAGGAAAGTTTTTCAATAGAATGAAATCAGCGAAGCTTAGAAACGGTGTGTCTCCTGAATGGATCATAAAATACTGAGAGGAGAAAATGAGGCTGTTGTGTTGGAATATGTTCTTAGTACCAAGTTAAGAGCCATCTTCTTATCAAAGCTCCCCTTTCTCTTGTTTCCTCAAGTTTCAATGTTTGTTGTTTCTTTGTTTTGTTTCATTAAACAAGGAGTAATATGATTTTTTTCTCAAACAACTACTCATATCTTAGAACTATGCACCCCTCTCTTAGGGTTTCTATTACTGTGAAGGGACACCATAACTGTGGCAGCTCTTATAAATGAAAACATTTATTTTGAGTGGCTCACTGTTCAAAAGTCTAATCCATTATTGTCATAGTGGGAAGCAAGACAACTTTTAATCTTTTTAAGCAGACATATTGCTGGAGCTGAGATACCTTACATTTTTATTCAAAGATTGCAGGTAGTGAACTGTCTTACTGGCTGCTTGAGCACAGGAGTCTCAAAGCCCATCCCCTACAATGACACACTTCCTCCAACAAGGCCACATTTCCCATTACTGTCACTCGCTTTGGGAGCAATTTTTCTTTCAAAACACCAGATAGGGTGACAAGAAAAATGATTCTACCCATGACTAAATGAGAGAATTGGTGACTTTGTATGGTTCACTTATATGGTCATAGGTGATGAAAATACATCTGTACCTCTTAAAAGCTCACTCAAGCATGGGTGACATCTCACAGAATTTGCATCTCTGGAACCTTTTGCACAACTTCAGAGTAGCTCTGCTGGTCAGCTAGTTTCTTCCCCCAAGTAAAATTGCTTCTTTAACCCTTTGATGGGTTCTTAGAAATCTTGTAACTTTTAGGAGCTTCTAATACCTCCTAAGGTTTATTTCCTAGACCTTGTATTTTCAAATCTTAAAATACTTCTCTCCAGGAATAGATATTTCAATTAGAAAGAAATAGCTTAATCACACAGTCTCTTCCTGTAGCCTTGGCTAGATGAAGACTTACTTTATAGCACAAGATATCCTTGAACTGGTAGCAATCTTCTTCTCTTAGCCTCCTGGGTGTTTAGATTATAAGCATCAGTCACTTTGCCTGGTTTTGACACTTTTTTAAACTTCTTTTTAAAGTTGTTTGGTACCACTTTCTGTGTTTTGGAGAATGATGCTGTCCCATTTCAACTTTCTTAAAGTTACAACATGCCTTTTCCACATGCTTATTTGTCTAACTCACACATTCTAAAGATGAACTCAAATACTTCATTTTCAGTGAAATGCTCATTGACATCAAGTGGGGAATATCTTTAAAAAGACAAGATTCCTGGAGCTTGATAAATGGTTCAATGTATTTAATTAAATTAAACTGGGTTCAAATAAACACATATTGCTTTAATGTTGAAACAAATATTAGTTCTTTAGAAGAAAACAGAACTTCTTTCAGTGCCCAGAAATTTTCATTTTAAAAGTAGACTAAAGTTTCCATCTGTCCTTAAGTCTATACAAATTTACTCCTACCAGCTATACAAAGGTTACAACTTATCAAAGAAGTATATAAACCATGTGGAATCACTTCATTAAAGAATTTTTAACATGAAAATTGAATGTATTTAGTCTATCAATTAAGGTATAAAATGGTTGTATTCATAATAGGAAAAACATTTCCAGAAGATTTTTTAAATCACATATTTTATCCTGAAATCAGATCTAGGAGCTTCCATAATCATTCGATATATTAGTGATTCTGTAATTTGGTATTTAGAAAGACAAAAAATTAATATGTTACTAAGGCTAATGGTCAAATATCCATTTTGAAACAAATTGAACACAATTTAGAAAGAGAAACCATCACTAAGATAAAACATATGCATTTATTTCTATACTGTGTTCAAAGATGAAGAATAGCAATAGAAAAGAAAAGATGGGTTTTAAGAATGCATTTCCAATGCATAGCTGAAAGACACTGTAAAGTCATGGTAAGCAGAAAACAAAGACAAGAAAGAAATTAATAAGAACATTTAACTCAATTTCTCAGGCAACTGGGTGGAAAGTGTTTCAATTTATTGATTTCAAACTGGTTAAACAAAATAGATCAAAGGGAAAAGAACATTAGCAAAGGAAAAATACTTGAGTTTCAAATCCAGGTAAAAACCAACAATGTGAATTCTAAAACTTGTTATGAATATAAAGCAGGAAATCCTGTGAGGTTCTGGAGCTAGAGTGTTGAAACTTCACTCCACCCTGCTGAAATGGCTAGAAGTAATATAAATCAGTATGAACATGAATTTTCAGAGAAATCACCAAACAAAGCCGGAAAGAATTTACAAAGGCTTTCCTTATAGGGGTATGGTGATGATCTAATTAGGTAATGATGAATTTGTCCATTTGCAGAGTCATTTTTGTTATTGATTTTTATTGAGCTCTACATTTTTCTCTGCTCCTCTCCCTGCCTCGCCCCTCCCCTTCAACCCTATTCTAAGGTCCCCATGTTCGTAATTTACTCAGGAGATCTTGTCTTTTTCTATTTTCCCTGTAGCTTAGATCTATGTATGTCTCGGTTAGGGTCCTCATTGTTGTCTAGGTTCTCTGGGATGGTTTTTAAACATAATTAAGAGTCATTTTTAATTATTCTGCTGACAGAGTCTATTCATTTGTTCCCGGCTGCCCTGGCCCAAATTAACCACACAGAAACTATATTATTTGTAATACTCTTTGGCTAATAGTTTAAGCATATTTCTAGCTAGCTCTTATATCTTAAATGATAATATTTCTATTACTTTATAATTTATCAAGAGGCTCATGGTTTACTGGTAAAGTTCCTGGCCATCTGTCTTTTTCTGCAGTGGCTACGTGGCATATCACTGATTCTGGCTACTGTTTCTCTTCATCTCTGTTCAGATTTCCTGCCTGGCTTTACTCTGTTAAGACATTGGCCAAAAACAGCTTCTTTACTCATTAAACAATAAAAGCAACACCTATACAGGAGGATTTCCTACATCATTCTTTTTTGTATAATATTTGCAGAGACTCAAGGAACAACTTTATTAGTAACATGGCATTGCAGTTTCTATAAGGGACTGCCCATGGCAGGACTAAATGGAATACAAAGCAGGATGCTCTGAACTTTGTTCACTTATCCCAGTGATGTTAGAATGAAGCAACTTAGGTAAAAGCCAGATGAAAGAGCAAACAAAACAAAGCAAACAAGCCTGAACATAACTAAATAAAAAGCCTGTTAATTGAATGGGAGAAGAAACACTTCATTTTCATGAGAGTGAAAGAGACAAAACAAAATTCCTTAGAAAGAACATATATCTACACACATTCATGCTTTGCAATATATTTGTAATCAGCCTATTCTAGGCATCATGTAATGAAATCCTTATCTCCTTGCTGGTTATCTTTCTAAACCATCATTCAGTAGTTACTTCCAAAGCAATCACTCCCATTAATTGTTCAGTAAATGTGCTCATAGTGGTATTAAATAAGCATGCCAGTTACCATAAAGTAGCTTTTAAACAATTATTTGCACCCTAAATAATATCTTAAGATTATAAGAATCATCATTATGTTAAATAGTCTACTTTGATCATTTAGTTTAATGACTACTTGGCTGCCTTTCAAACTTTTTCCATTTGACATTTTTCTTGTGGTTGTATGAGTTATGGCATATTAGAAATGTCTATCAGCATGCTTAGTATGTAAAAAATGGATTTTCTTCCATGTATAAGCTTTATGCTGTAATATTTCAGCTTAAAAGGAGGAATATCTTGTAGTTCACCATTTTGACACTTATATTAAAATGGTCACAGTGTCAAAATATTTATGTGTCCTCCATGTCTTTGCTTTACCAATCAGTCATTTATAAATCAGAAGCTTTACTTTCCATTTAGTTAAGTGAAGCAATTTCCCACTTCTCACATGTAAAATCTTGTACTTCCTTAGAGTTTATGAAAAATGGATTCTAATGATTCTAGAAACTTTATTACAGAAGGATACACATACTCATATTTGTGGAACAGATAAACATAATATATCTGTGGTCAACATTTTTTGCTCTAACCTACTTAGGATGTAAAGCTTCAACTCTCATAGTAAGCTTTAAAGTTTTATAAAACAGTCAATACTAAAAAAAAAATGGAAGCACATATTCTCAAAAGATTGATGGTTATGATTTATGAGTCACTGACAAAACCACAAAGCCACAGCAATCACACTGTGTCTCATTAGTTAGAAACATGGATTAAATCAATACAGAGTAAAAATGGAATGGAGAGAGACACATTCACTTGCTCTATGAAACTTATAGTTAAAATAATTAAGTTTATCTTTTTTATTATTATGCTTATCACTATCAACTGAATTTCTTACTATTGCTTTTATGCTATCAGAATTTAACTTTAAAATCAGTGTTATATCTACTGAGCACCAGGCAACTTAAAAATAGACATGTATGTTTCAAATACTTCTAATTATTATCACTTATGTTTTGTTGAACAAAAAGTCAAGTAGAGAGGAGCTTGCTTCCTTATTTAAAAGTATGCTCAATTAAATTACACAACCTTTCAGAAATACAATGACCTGTTTCTCATTATTAAAGATTTACCTCATTGTTCCTATAGGTTTGGACAGTATGCTTAGACTGGTAGTAGAATTTGTTCTCTCTCTTTTCTAGCAGAGATCTTCAAATGATTAACTAATAGCAGTCTTCCAATGACTTCCAGATGTTACTTACAGAAGGAAAGCTGTCTGCTTATCTTCTAACAGGATGGTGTGGGAATTGAGGTTCTCTTGCAGTGTGAAATAGAGATCACAGAAGAAAATATTTTCAACCCAGAATATAAAATTATAAACAAGATTACTTCTAATACAAGCTTACTGATTGCTTTAAGAAGTATGCTTTTGTTTTGTTTTGTTTTTGGAATTAACTGATGTAATACTAAATTTTCATATGCACAAAAGTGGAGTTTCTTTAAATAGGCACCTGAGGAAATGGCAAAGAGACATCAAAAAATAAAACAAAACAACAACAAAGATAATAAACTGACTGAACATTTTTGTCCCCAAATAACACCTTTATTTTGAATTTAAAGGTACTGAGAATTAGTAAATGAAATGATGAAAGAAAGAAGTAAAAGATGCAGGATTAAATTATAAAAGTAATTTAACCCCTACAAATATTTCCAACTGCCAAGCATGACCATTTTGGTTATTTTGGTGTGTTCAATTCTTTATTTACTTAGTTTCATATTGAACTGAATTAATAAAATATCACCCTAATTGACCTTGGTAAATTGTCTGCCTTAGATTTCTCAGAAAACTGGAGCAATATGAAGGCTGAATAGGATCCTCTGAAGATCTCTCTCTACAACTATTACTGAGCCAAACAATCATACATTGCACTATCAGCAGTAGAACTGCCAAAAACAAGGAGCTTGCTTTTGACATAACAAAACACAAACGTGCTGTAAAGAAGAGTAGAGAGGGAGATGCCCTTTCCTTGGAATGTCCTTGTCCAGTTATAAGTAATCCAGCCTAAAGATGCCTTTGTCTGTGGCAAGGAGAGAGAATTATGTGTAGACTTTGGGCTTAAATCCAGGTACCTCAAGAACCCAACTAACAAGCTGCAAACTGTGCCCCTGTAGTTAGCAAGTAACAAAGATGGCCTCCAATATCAAATCTCTTTTAACCTTAGGAGGCAGAAAGAGGCCTCCAACCTTTGAAGAGCTGGGTGTGAAAGCTGCTACAGGCTTTTTCTCATAGTTCAGTGTACAGTACTATCTGCACTGGCACAGCCAAGCAAATAGTAGAAACTAAAAGTCTTGTAGACATTCACAGGCAGAGTTCTTATTCAGCTCCAGTATTAACTAGACACAGAGATGTGCATCTTTAGAATGGATGTAAGTTTAAACCATACCATTTTCATCTTTGCACTACCTTCTGAAGGCATTCTGACCCTTTACTAAGACTTACAGATTCCAGAAGCTGAGAAACTCAGTTATAATTCATTTGCTGGCAGCTTGGTGGCCAGCATACTGTCTCTACTAGCAGTGCTACAGTTCCAGGAAGCACAGCACTCATCAGACCAAGATATGGCTTTAGAGGTGTACTCTAATGACACTAAAATGCATTTTGCCTGTGTTGTCATTGGCTATGTAGTTGAATGAATACTTTTGAAGCTCTCCGATTCTTGTATCTATGAGACTAACTTATGAGTCACCTGACCAATGTCTGAATAATGGCCAGTATTGTACATTAAAAGTAGCACCAACTACAGGCTACATAGCTGATGTGGGATTCCCCTCTGTATGCTGTGAATGTCATTGGTGAATAAAGAAACAAACTGCCTGGGCCTGTAGATAGGACAGAACTTAGGTAGGCAGGTGATGTGGGAGGTTCTTCTGTCTATGTGTTACTTTCAGTGGTTAATAAAGGAACTGCTTTGGACATATAGCAGAGCTGTAGGGGAACAGAGCTAGGTGGGGAAAACTAAACAGAATTCTGGAAGGAAGAAGGCAGAGTAAGAGAGAGACACCATGTATCCGTGGCCAGAGGTAGATGTCGTAATACTTTGCTGGTAGGTCACAGCCCCATGGTGATATACAGATTAATAGAAATAGGTTAAATTAAGATTTAGGAATTAGCCAATAAGAATCTGGAGCTAATGGGCCAAGCAATGTTTTAATTAATATAGTTTCTGTGTGATTATTTCGTTTCTGGGTGGCCAAGACAAACAAGCGGTCCTCCTGCAACAGGTGGGTAAAACTAAACTGAAGGCTAGAAAAAAGAAGGCAGAAGAGAAAGAAGACATGTAACCCCACTGGAGACAGATGCTAGGAACTTTACCTGGTAAGCCACAGCCATGTGGTGATACACATATTGTTAGATATGTATTAAAATATATGTAAGAGTGAGCCAACAAGAAACTAGAACTAATGGGTCAAGCAGCAATTTAAACAATATAGTTTCTGTGGGATTATTTCAGGTCTGAGCTGCCAACTTGCCAGGAAACAAACAAGTGGCCCTCCAACAACAAATTGGCATGCCAGCATGGCCAACAAAATCCATGTAAAAACCTAAGTTTAAAAAGGAATCCTAGAAACAAAAGAAGAGAGTTAGCATGCTTTGGTAGTGGCATTTTCTTGGGTGGGCTCTGTTTGCTAAAAAAGATTTTTATGACTCAGCTGCAGCAGAAAAAGAAGCCATGCCATTTTAAAATGCTGGCTTCCTGGGCCATGCTTCCGGTATGAACTCTGACAAGGTGTGGCTATGGAACATTTACATGGGGTTTGAAAACAGAGTGCTACAATTTGCTTAATGGTAACATAGACTGGCTGTGGACCTAAAAATCAGGCTGTGAGCACGGCTCTCAGAGGAAGCAAATAGCTCCTCCATGCTGGGCTGGGCAGGGTAAGCAGGCAGTGCCATATTTCCCTAACGATGGTGCTACTTAAGTTCACAAGAAGTACTTAACATTTTAAGAAGCCATCCTGGTCAGAAAATAATTACAGATATGCAATAAAGACAAATCCAGATAAAAAGACCTCTAAATAGGTCACAGTGTTGGATAAATATACATAGGCTTTGAAGGGAAGAAAAAGTGTATAGAGAATTGGAAAAAAATAAATCATTAAAAAAACAAAGTATCTAAAGAGAGAGAATATAGACTGTCATAGATTACAATAGTAAAGATTGTAAAATAAATATTAAAAAGTAATAGAGTAAAAGCAAATAAGCCATGTCAAGATGGAATATACGCAGAGAGTCTGGATTATATGCATTATTGTGGGTTTATTTTTAATATTTTGACCACGAAGGAGTTAAGTACAGAGAGACATTTCATTGTATAGGCTGCTAAGCTAAGCCAACATATATATTTTAAAGGTATCTTGAGTTCAAAATATGGGTCTAAGGATATGTTGCTTTGGAATATAGATTATTCTTTTGTTTTCACAGAGGATGAGAACCTGTGGATTTAATCCAGGCTAATGTGGTTTGATGGACAAAGACCCCTTGAATGGTTGCCATGCACACTGCTCAAAAATTACTTCACCCAATAAACAGCAGTAAGAAATTTGGGGAGAAGTATGCACAAATTCAAAAATATTGTTTATAAATCTTTGTATGTTATGTTATAGAGATTTGCATTGGTATGAATCTTGGTCTATTGATGCAAATTTAAGATCAGTTTTGTTATATGTATATTTCTGCTCTTGATTAAGGTATTGCATTTGGGTAGCTCATTTAAAAATGTAATGTATAAGAAATATACATTAATAAGGATTCATCATTAATAGTCAAGCTTGTAGTCATGTGAGTTAGATTTTCTAGGTGTACAGAGATGTACTTCAGATGGATAGGCATTCTTCAGACCTTTCTAAGACTACAGAATATGGCATTTAAAATGTTTTAAGATCTTAAGACTTTCCATGACAGTTAGACACATCTGCTCCTTGCTGCTTGACACTTCAATAGGAAGATGGCCATTGAAGAGAGTCCTTATGGAGTTTGTTAGCCATTTGGGTAAGAAACTGATCTTGTCTTGACTACTTGATGGTATGCTTTGTGAATTGGACATGCATGACCCACAGAGAAATGACTGCTGAACTTTCCAGAAGGTGAGACTGTACCTCAGGCTTCCTGCTTTATAAAAGATCTGCCAGACATTCTGCAGGACACAGAAGAAAGTGACTGACAAACTGTCAATATAGGCAGAACTGTCTTTGAAATTTCCTGCTTCATGGAAAAGTCTGCCAGATACTATATGCCAATAGGCTGTAGATGGATGCCCCAATGGTACAGGAGAACATTGGGTGACTGTCCAGGCAGTGAGATGTCTCTGTCAATTCCAGAGTTTTTGAAGTTGCTCACAATGCACTTCCTGTTTACTGGGTAATATTATATCCTTCTGTAGTCCTTGACGTATTTGAAGAATTTATAATTATGTTATAGTTTTCCTTAGTTATGATAAAAGATTAAGTAGATATAAATATTGTAACTATAATTACTGCCTGATACCTGTTTTGTTATATGTCATTTTATTATGTTAAGGTTAAAACCTTTCTTTCCATTTAAACAGAAAAGAGGAGGCAATGTGGGATTCACCTCTGTATGCTGTGAATACCATTGGTGAATAAAGAAACTGCCTTGGCCTGTTGATAGGGCAGAACTTAGGGAGGCAGGTAAAGCTAAATTGAAGGTTGTAAGAAAGAAGGTAAAGGAGATAGAAGTCATGTAACCTTGTCAGAGATAGATGCTAGGCAATTTACCCGGTATGCCACAGCCACTTGGTGATACATAGATTACTAGAATGGGTAAATTCACATGTAAGAGTTAGCCAACAAGAAGCTAGAGCTAATGGGTAAAGCAGTGATTTAAATAATGTAGTTTCTGTGTGATTATTTTGGGTCTGAGCAGCCGGGCAGCCGGGAAACAAACAAGTGGCCCTTCTACAACACATAGCATGTTAGAAAACACTATTCACTGATCTAAGATTATAGGGTGAGCTCAGTACTCTAATTTTGAAATTAGTACTGGATTGTAATCAAATCCTTACATTTTCCAAAACTTCCATGAAGATGAACCCTCTAATTATGGGTTCTAGTCCTTTTGGCTATTTGTAGTTACCTTCATTTATTTGTTTATTTTTTGTTAGGTTATGGTAGTGTATGCCTTTAAACCCAGCACTCAGGAGACAAGAGACAGGTGATTTTCTGTGAGTTTGAGACTAGCCTGGTATACAAACTGAGTTCTATCACAGCTAGAGCTACACAGATAAATCCTGTCCTGAAAAAAAAAGAATAAAATACTTTTTTCATATATATTCTGACTATTTTTCCCCCTCACCCAACACCTCAAAGATCCTTACCACTTCCTATCTCATCTGAATCCACACCCTTTCTGCCTCTTGATAGAAAATGAATAGGCATCTAAAGAATCCTAATAAAATAAAACAACAACAACAACAACAAAACAAACAAACAAAAATCAGACATACCAGGTTAGGACAAAACAAATAGAACAAAGAAAAGGTGTGGTGATACTTTGTTTGTGCTATAACAAATAAAGCTTGCCTGAGGATCAGAGTGTGGAGTGAGTCACTAATTAGCCATAGAGGCCAGACAGTGTTGTCACATACCTTTAATCCCAGCACTCAGGAGACATAGGTAGGTTGATCTCTGTGAGTTCTAGACCACCTTATGTCAAACTAGATTGATGCAATCTCACATGCTTTTACTTCTAGCACTAGAGAGGTCGAGAAAAGAGGGGATGTGGCTGAGAGGAGAGAGGAATATAAGGTGAAAGACCCCGTTAGTTTGCCCATCATAGCTATGTACTTTATTTTTTGTTTTCTGTTGGGGATTTTCCATTATAGTCATAAAGTTACAAAA
>LOEQ01003422.1:177519-200466 GCA_001685075.1 Bramus lutescens
CCTTTGCTGGAGAGGATGTGTAGTAAGGGGAACACTCATCCATTGCTGGTGGGAATGCAAACTTGTGCAACGACTTCGGAAATCAGTGTGATGGTTTCTCAGAAAATTCGAGATCAACCTACCTCTGGATCCAGCAATACCACTTTTGGGAATATACCCAAGTGATGACCTATCATACTACAAAAGCATTTGTTCAACTATGTTCATAGCAGCATTGTTTGTAAATTTCTTCTTGACTCATTTCTAGCCAATAGTGAGGTTTTTTGTTGTTGTTGTTTTTGAAAACTAAGCTCCAAGGTGTTATTTCTATTTTCTTGTATCTGATGAGCCTTGTTTTATTTCCAGTACATTGTCAATTTTGTAGGAAGTTCTATGAAGGTCAAAAAGAAGGTGTAATGGCATTTCAATTGTATTTTAATAAATAAAGACTTCTTGAAGATCTGAGAGTGATACCATCCCACTAGTTTACAGATCAAGTTATAGTAACACACACCTTTAATCCCAGTAGCCACAATGACACACACCTTTAATCTCAGTAGCCATAATGACATACACCTTTAATTCCAGTAGCCACACTAGTTGCCAAAGAAATTGGGAGGTGCGTACCTTTAATGATGATGGTATATACCTTTAATCCCAGCCCAAGAGAGGAAGACAGTCTCTTTATGAGATTCCTGGAGGTAGGATCTCCTTTTAAGATTGAGGTAAAGGTATGAGCCAGTGCCTGGCTGTTTTGCTTTTTGGATCTTCAGGTTGAACCTCAATTTCTGACCCTGAGNTAATCCCAGTAGCCACAATGACACACACCTTTAATCTCAGTAGCCATAATGACATACACCTTTAATTCCAGTAGCCACACTAGTTGCCAAAGAAATTGGGAGGTGCGTACCTTTAATGATGATGGTATATACCTTTAATCCCAGCCCAAGAGAGGAAGACAGTCTCTTTATGAGATTCCTGGAGGTAGGATCTCCTTTTAAGATTGAGGTAAAGGTATGAGCCAGTGCCTGGCTGTTTTGCTTTTTGGATCTTCAGGTTGAACCTCAATTTCTGACCCTGAGTTTTTATTAATCATGCTTCATTTGATGCCCAACATTCTGGAGCATAAATTCACATGGATCCTAACTTCATGCCTACTGGGACCAGCCCAAAATGTTTGTTGCTGAATGTCTCCCACCCTTGCAAGCTTGGCTTGATTTTGCCTACTAAGTGTTTTTGTTTTTATTTTATTATTTTTTTTTTGCCAAAACCCCACCTCTGTGAAGCTACCCCTTTGTGGGTCCACCATGTGGCAACCTCTAAGAAGCTACCCCTTTGTGGGTCCACCGTGTGGCAACTTGGCAATTTCTCCGGTTTGCTCTCATTTGTCTCCACTACTGCTTTCCTGGCCACATGGCGACTTGCACAGCTTTCACTTTGTATCTCCAGAAAACAATTTACTGAAACCTCCTAACAGAGGTAAGTCCATTTGATTAATAAATAAATCAATAAAATTAAAAGTTTTTTAATTCTAGACTATATCACCTTCCAGGAATTTAATAACCTTTTTATTTACATTATGGATGATATTCTACAAGGCTTATTTTGTTTTTCTGATGCAACCATTTATTTGATATTGGGACTTAGCTTTGTTTTTCATAATATTTCTAATCTTTATTTCATTCCAGAATTTATTTGTGTTTTCATAGATATTATTAATGGATTAATTTATATACTCTAAATTTCTTCAGCATATTAATACTTAATATTTTGAATTTCTGTTTTTTACTTCAATTATATTGCATTTCTCAGGGATTCCTTTAGTAGGGTTACTTGACTTTAGTGGAGACATATTGTTCTTACTGTTATTGTGTTTTTATGCTGGAATCTAGGTATCCAGGATTGAGATGATTGAAATTCTAGGTTTTGATGCATTGTCTTTTTGGATGTCTTTTCCAGTCAGTGGTTCCTGTTGGTCTTGTTCTTAGGAGAGTGTGGTTGTCATGAGTTGTCTCATAGGGCATGCTTCTACTTCCTCCCATGTGGTCACTATGGGTCCCAGGTAGAAGGTGTTTCTATATATCGGGATCTAACACTAAGGATTGAGGATGAGCTAAAAGTGTGTGGGTGGGTGGAGTTGACAGTTTCTATAGGAGCAATGAATAATATATGAATCACCGTGATCTGAGTAGATTCCTGGAGATGGGGACAGTGAAAAAGGAGAGGGAATGTCAAGTGTTCTGCTTTGGGGTTGGACTTGGAGGAAAAGTAGGAGAATAAAGATTGCCTACCTGATTCACTGGTGGGTGTGGCTAGAGTTTTTCAAGGAGTGTCTATAGTTGTCTTCTTCTAGAAGTTTATCTGTGATGGTTTGGATGAAAAAGTTCCCCAAAGGGAGTGACCCTATTAGCATGTATTTCATTGTTGGAGTAGGTATAGGCTTGTTGGAGAAAGTGTGTCACCATGGAGGTAAACTCTAAGGTCTTATATAGACTCCAGCATGGCTCAATGTGCTACTCAGTTCACTTCCTGTCTGCTGGCATGGTGTGTAATTCTCAGATACCTCTCCAGCACCATGTCTAACTGCACACCACCATAATCCCAGTTGCCATGCTCACTGGCCATGACTGAATTTCTAAACTGTAAGTGAGCCACCCCAGTTAACTGTTTTCCTTTATAAGAGTTTCTGTGATTATAGTGTCTTTTAAAGCAATACACACCCTAACTAAGACAGGTCTTTCCCACCACGAAGAAAGACACACAATATTTAGTTGGAATAATTGGGATTCTGTAGACAGCACATTCCTCACTTGAATGTGTTATTCCACCCCAGAAAAGGAGAAGTGTAATCATACTGGGTAAAACCTCTGCTAAGATAGATAGGGGAATAAGGTAAATAGTGGGCTAAAGAGTGGCAGGTGATGAACAAAGGTCTCTAGTGGTCAGTTGGTTACTGAGGAATAATAACGTAGGGAAAGCAGACAATGATGGAGAAATATAGGATACTAACTCTAGGAAACACAAGATTTTGGTTGTGAAATTATTGGCTAAACAAATTGGAGAGCTTTACATAATTGATAGCAACAGAAGTAAAACCCTGAGAACACTTAGAACTCAATAAAAAAAGGAGAGAGCCAGTAGAAGAGGAAGGAAGGAACAAAAGAAAATGAAGGAGGGGGGTGACCATGATCGAAGAACCATCATGTACAGGAGTGAAAGTTCTGCAATGAAACCATTTACTTCGTACAATTAGTATTTGGCATTCTAGTTGGTTTTATGCTGCTGTGGTAAAACATTTTGAACAAAAGCAGTTTATAGCTCATTATTAGGAGAAGCCAAGATAAGAACTCAAGTCAGGAGTTTGAAGCTCAAACCACAGGGGAACACTGCTTACTAGCTCTTTCCCCAGGCTTACTCAGGTTTGTTTCTTATCCAGCACAGGACCATGTGCCTAAAAGAGACATCACATTCGGTCTGCTGGGCCTTCCCACCTCAATTATTAATAATAACATAAAATGCTGACAGATACACTTACTGTCCAATTTGATGTAGGCAATTCTTCAGCTGGGGTTTTCTTTTCCTAGGTAACTCCAGCTTTTGACAACCTGACACAAATTAAACATAACTATTTTTGACAAATAATAATTGGCACATTTGTTAGTAAAAAAGTAAAACAGTTCTAGAAACTAATAGTATAGTAAAAAAGATTATTGGAAGAATTATTATGGAAGAGCAAATGAAGGAGAAGAAAAACAAAATACAAACATCTAGGAGGTAAAGTAAAACAGCTTCTTGGAACCTAAGAATCAGTATTTTTTTTTAAAAAATACTCATATTCAAGTAATCAGAGTTCAAGGACTTCAGAATGTTGGAAGGGCATTAAGCTCATTCAAATGAAATAACAACTGACTGCTGATACCCCAAGGACACAAATATTCAGGTACAAGAAGACCAGATATCACCAATAAAATTTAATTCAATTAATGCTAATTTGAGATTTGCTTAATTAAACTCTGATGGATGAAAGATAGAGAAATAAAATAAACGAATCATGCATTATGATTCCCTGATTCACCTGATGGCCAATTTCTCAGCTATAATGTGCCAGTTAGAACAATAAAGTACGAGGTTATCACAGCATTGAGAGAAATGAAAGCAAATTAAAACAATCCTTGTAAATTGGGAATACTTTAGCTATCAAATGTACATTTTAGAAATGAAGAAAGAGGAAGCATTCTCATAAACAAAAATTGATAGAAAATTTATTTAAAAGACCTCTCATAAAAAATGTTAAAGTTCATACTTCAAAGGGAAATGAACATGGACAAACCACTAGCAAAACATGGTAGATGAAAACTCAGTCACAAGAATAATTATAAAGACAAACACAGAAAGCTGAGCATGTGTTTGGTGGGTGAAGAAACCACACAGATCTTTGGCATAAAGACTAAACACAAAATAACTAGCATAATGATAGTTACATTAAAATGTTAAGTGATAGGCAATGTAGCAAGTAGTGAAACAGTATTTCAGAAGTTTGAAATGTGAGGAGGAATGGAGTACAGCTGGGGAAGTTTTGTGAGTATAATTTTTCTAGTTCTTTTGTTCATTTATTGTCTCCTTTTCTTATCACTTCAATCATCTTAAACTGCAATGATTTGCTATAATGAAAAGTTGCACAAAGTCTACAAAACAAAAATATATAATAAACAAACAAACCAAGAGAATTCTAGAAACAAATTAAAATATACTACTTTTTATCTAGGAAGAAAAACTATAATAGAATGGAAATAAAGGAAATGCAAAGAAACAAACAAGTAAATAGAGAATCCCTGTAGTTAAGAACATACTTTTCAACACTTACTCTAGTTGCAAGTGGATTAAATTATCTAATGAAAAGGCACCGTAGAATGGTCAAAAAGATTTTAAAAGGAACTGATTACATGTTACTTACGAGAAGCAATTCAATTCACATCTCAAGACACGTATAAAATGAGAACTGCTAGATAGAGATAGTCCGTAGACTAGGATTCTGAAAGTCTGCAGAAGCAGCTTTACTAATATCAGATAAGACACTTTAGTGAAAATTAGGAAGAGATAAATATTACTATATAGTCATAAATAAGTTAATTTATCAAGAGAAATTAAAAATCACATACAAATACACACATATATTTCCTAGTATCAATGCCAATACATATATAGATAGTTTAAGTGGAACAAAAGAGATGGTTACATACCCATCAGTATGATAGTACTTGAGGAGCTTAATGCCCATTTTCAATAATAGATATGTCAACCAGACAAAAAAAATCAACAAATAATAGAATTAATCTTCACCCTGGACAAAATATATCATATAGATATTTTCATAGTATTTTATGTAGCACAAATAATAAAATCCCAGAAACAGACATTGGGGTTCAACCTGAAGATCATAAAAAAAGCAACCAGCCACTGGTTCTTACCTCGACCTCAGACCAAAATTGATGTTCCTGCCTCTGCATATCCTCAGAATGAGATATAACTGAGACCTTTCTCCTCCCATGTTATATTCCTCTCTAGTTCAGGGATTAAAAGTGTGTACCACCAATACCTGGCCTCTATAGCTAACTAGTTTGGCTACTGGGGTTAAAGGTGTGTGACATCACTGCCTGGTCTGTAAGGCTGACTGTTTGGGCTGGTTTACTCTCTGATCTACACTACATTTCCCTTTTTTGTCTATAATATAGAAAATATGGTTATAACTAATATAAGAAAAATGATATACAATAAGCACAATAACCATATACAATATTAACATGCAATAATACAACAACATCTAGACCACTTGCATTTGACAAATTAAGAGAAATTACTCCATGTCTATCCTATCTTGGTGCATCCAAAGTCTTATATCTAATTTGCTTTCTATCATAACTTGCATTACAATCAAAAACTATCTTTTGATATCTCTCAACCTTATATACTTTAGTGAAATCTTTTCTGAGTCTTGTAAACTATAACTATCTAGTCTTTAACTGCCTCAGAGACACAAGAAGGAAATAATATTAACTGAGGAATCAGAAAGTGTGAGAAAGTTACTTCCAAGAAATGTGAGCTATGTCCGAACAGATGGTTGCCTGTACAGTTCCCCAAAAGTTCCTCTGGAATGCTGGGATATCCATCTTTGGCCTATAAGCCTAGAATATGAGACATTCTTGAGAATATGCTTCTATGAAGCAGAGTTTTTGAAGGACTTTTCCACTTTGTCTGGGAAAGTTTTGGCAGTCAGTCTCTTTTGTGTTTTCCTTGTCTCAGTAAGATAGCATAAAGTCAGCCAAGGACACTTTCTTGCCCAGAAACTTACTTTTGCCACATAGAAAGCAAATTCCATATAGAGTTTCTTCTATGTACATCATTGTCTCTCTGAAGAAGATCGGTTCTACCAGGAGAAGACATGTCTCATTGTCATAGAAAAAGAAAAAAGGACCTATGTTATTAGGATATCTTAAATGTCATATTCTATAGATCTCTGAAATGTTTGAAGATGACCTGTTTATTTAAAACATGTCTCTGTTTGACCTTGAAAACATAACCAATGTGACTACAAGTTAGATTTTAATAGGTAACTAATTACTAACCTTAGTTTACTTACTATCCTAAAAAGTTGGTAATAATAATTTTCAATGACTATAAATTTGTATTACATTTTAAGTGAGTTGTATGGGTACAATACTTTGAACAAGAGTAAAAACATATGTACAGTATGTTCTGACAAAATTATTCTCAAATTTGTATCAATATATAAGATTTGTATACCATAAACAAAAGTCCAATTGAATGTAAAACATTTAATACTAGTAATTGCTTTTTTAAAAGTAGTCTCAAAAATCTACCTTTTTATCATATCTATGTCCTCTCTTTTTTCTTTTTAAGTATATTCAAAAATATATCCTTTTATCAATTTTATGCAACATATATTTCTTCCTCATAAGTACACAAGATCGGCCCCAGGATAGGTCATTCAATAGATGATCTATGTTTTTTGTTTTTTTGCTCCTTCTAGACAAGTTCTTGCTACATATTTTTGGCTGGCCAGAATGTTGGCATGTAAGCCAGGTTTCCCTCAAATTCAGTGAGTTCAGCCTACCTGTGCCTGCCAAATTCTGTGATTAAAGGTGTTTAACACCACACTAGACTCTACAAATTTTAACATATTCTTAAAATTTGAAATTTTATTTACTATCTTTACTCACTTCATATAGGAAAAAATATTTATAACAAGAAAAACTTTGGAAAGTAAAAAATTGATCAAGTTTTATTTGAACAACCAACTAATGAAAGAAGAAATTAAGGAAATTAAAAAAGAACTTTCTAAAACCTATGATAGCCAAGTGTTGGTAGTGCATGCCTTTAATTCCAGTGCTTGGGAGGCAGAGACTCTTCGATCTCTGTGAGTTCAAGGCCAGCCAGGACTATGAGAGTTTGTTCCAGGACAGGCTCCAAAACTAAATAGAAGCCCTGTCTGAAAATAGTCCCACACACAAATATTCCTAAAACGTATATAAAGGGAAACACAAAATGCCAAAACCTCTAGGATACTGCAAGAGGGATTTTCATATCAATGCTCAAATTGAAAGACTGAAAGAAAACAATTTACCATTGTACCAAAAATAAGTAGAAAAACAAGGAGAAACTGAAGCCCAAATTAAGAGAATAAATGAAATAAAAAAGACTCAGAGTTTATAGACATGAAATAAAAACAAAACACTTAAAAGATCAAATGAACAACAAACTGATTTTTCAAGATAATAAATGAGTCAACCCTCATTTCCATGCAAGAATGTAGGGATGAGATTTACAATTGGGATAAAGGAAACATTGAAAGTGACAAAAGAGAAATCTACTGAACATAATGTGAACAACAATGTGTCAATACATTTCAATCTAGAGAAATGGAAAAAAATGATCAAAATTTTTAGAAAACTTAATCACAAACACAAAGAAGACCTAGAGAGAGAACCATCACCAATGACAGTGAATGAGCAGCAAACTTCTCCTAACAAAGCCAGAGACCAAATAGTTCGTCTGCTATGTTCTTAAAAATTACAGAAAAGAGCTAATCTTAGCTCTCCTGATATTACTTTTTAAAGATGAAAAAGGATTTCTTCCAAATATATTCATCTAAGACAGTATTATTCTGCTATCTAAAACAGATAAGGACTTGATAGATAAAACTGACAGGCCAATATCCTTATTGTGCAGAGACAAAGTAGTCTTCAGCAAACATTACCCATTCACCTAGAATCAATTGTGATCCATGCCAAAGATGCAAAGAAGTTTTAATAATGTGTATTTATAAATGCAATGTATTATATCAGCAGAATGAAGGAAAAATAGATTTCTTTCAATGGACACAGTAAAGATATTCAATAAAATTCAATATTCAATAAAATAGGAAGGCATACAGGAAATACATTGGGCAACATAGTAAGGCCCATTCTAAAAGTCAGTAGTTCATATACTCTATGTGCAAAATATGAAAGCTTTCTCTTTATAATTGTGCTGCAAAACAAAACTGTCCATGTAAACTGCTTCTAACAAGTACAGCTCCAGAAATCTTAGTCTCTGCCAAGAAGAAAGAGTGACTAAATTAGAAAACTAAAATTTGCCCAGGTTTGCACAAGACATAGTTTTATATATAAGAGCCTCAAAAGTGCCTCTAAACTACTAAGATTTATAAATGAATTAAGCAAAACTGTAAGATTCAAAATCTCCATGATGGTTAATCTTTACTCAAATTGAAGGAACGAATAGGCATGATTTCTGGGGAGAGGGGAACTAGGGAAGAATTTGAGGCTTGTGGAATTAAGCCACAGGGACTTAGAAGGAGTCAGAGTTACAGTATGGAGGAGAGATAATGAGCCACGTGGTAGAATGTAGATTAATATAAATTGATTAAGTTAAGTTATAAGAGTTAGTTGGGAACTAGCCTAAGATAAGGCCAAGGTTTCATAATTAATAAAAAAAAAATAATCACCATAGAAGTAGAGTTTGAAGTGTGTGAGTGAATGTGTGTCAAGAATGACTTAACGGAACAGGGAAGATAAACCCTGAACATGGGTGGTGCCAGTCCGCTGATTGGGTGATTAAATGCTGGAAGATGCTGCATTGACTAAAACATAGATAGTGAGCTGAGCACAGCTATGGTCCACCCTCTCAGCTTCCTAACTATATACAGGTTATGACCAGATGCTCCACATCACATGGATATGGTTTCTGTTCTGATGGTGAGCCAAAAGAAATGCTTCTCTTGGTTGTGTATTTTATCAAAGAAGCAAAAATAAATAAATAAATAGAAAAAAGAAAAAGAAAAAAAGATGACACAATCACGGAATACATGTCAATAGTCTTACTATATACCGACAGTGACAGAACATTGGCAGTAACTAAAACAAAGCAAAATAAAACAAAACTCACACTGAAATAAGTTTAACCAGAGAGAAAAAATCTCAACATTTAAAATTAAAAAATATTAATGAAAGAAATTGAAGATGTCAAAATAAAATGTAAAGTCATCTGTCCAAATGGACTGGAAAAACTGAGATAGTTAAAAATTCTATATTAGCAAATACTCTTTATACTTTCAGCTCACTCTTATCAAAATAGCAGTGTCCTTCTTCACTTAACTAGGGGAAGCAACTATAAAATTTATGAGGAACCAATAAAAATCATGAAAAGTTAAGAGAATTAAAAAAAAGTCAAGCAAGAAGCATTGCAGTATCTTACTTAAAAATAATACAAAGAATCAATAATGGAAACAGCATAGCATTTGAATAAAACAATGGATAATTGGAACAGACTAGCCAGCCTAAAGGTGTCCCTCATGTACGTATTCAACTAATTTTTAACAGAGATTCCAAGAATAGATATTGGGTAAGTGACAAACTTCTCAATAAATGGCACTGGGAAAGTTGGATATCCATATGCAGGCAAATGAAGTCATACCCCAAATCAATACCAGCCACAAAGATTCACTCAAAATAGAGGTTTCATCCAGCCACTGGTAGGAGCAGATGCAGAGACCCACAGCTGAATATTAGGCTTGGCTCAAGGAACCTGCAGAAGTGGGGAAGGGTTGTAGGAGCCAGACAGGTCGGGGACATCACTAGAACATCGCCTACAGAATCAACTAAGAGAGGCTCACAAGGGCTCAGAGAGGCTGAAGTAGCAATCATGGAGCCTGCATAGGTCTCTGCAAGTTCCTCTGTATATGTTATGTTATAGCTGTTTAGCTTGATGCTTTTGTGAGAATCTTATCAGTGGGAGTGAGGGTTATCTCTGACTCTTTTGCCTGCTCTTAAGACCCTACTGGTTTGCCTCACCCAGCCTTGATATTGCAGGTGGAGCTTAGTCCTATTGTATCTTGTTTTGCAATGGGCTGATATCTCTGGGAAGGTTGTTTTATTTTTTTTTTCTGAATGGAAATGGAGGGGGAGCAGATCTGGGGGGGAGGTTTTGTGGAATGAAGGGAGGGGAAACTGGCTGGGATGTAATGTATGATAGAAGAATCAATAAAATCAAAGAGGAAACAAACATATGAAGTTGTGAAAGTGCTAGAAGAACACATGGAAAATTCTTGAGATCAATACAATGAGCAAAGATTATTTTGGAGATAGACCCTATAATGCAGGAAACAAAAGCAACAAATGGCAATATGATTACATAAAATAAAAAATATTATATATCAAAGGAAATATTTGCACAGAGGAAGGGATGCTGCAGTATGGGAGATGATAATTGCAATTAATTTATATGATAAGGAATTAATATCCAGAGTGTAGAAAGACTGGCCAAAGCTCAATAGAAAAAGAGCAAGATTTAAAAAATAAAAAATGGTGAAAAAGAAAGCCCAGTGAGGAGGGAAAATAGTGGGCACAAAAATCTCAACCCTAGTCAAGAAGAAATTGGCAAATAATAACACCTGGGAGAGGAAAAAAATTCTGTTTTCTACAATGGAATGATTTGGAGTATATCAACCCCACACTCTAGACCAGGTTTCATGATCAAGAGTAGTTAGCCAATACTGAATAATGGGCTTTCTTTCTTTCTTCTTCCCTTCCTTCCTTCCTTCCTTCCTTCCTTCCTTCCCTCCCTCCTTCCTTCCTTCCTTCCTTTTATTTTCCGTTCTTTCTTTCATTCCTTCTTTCTTTCTCTTTTTCTTTTTTAAGAAAGTGGAATAAACATGTAGTTGTGCAAGTAGGGATTCAATCTGGGAGGAGTTCAGACAGGAAAGAATAAGAAAATAATATACTGTATAAAATTCTCAAAAGGTAATAAAAATTACATTAAAATGATCAATTATTCTATATACACATTTTCAAAAGAAGATATACAAAAGAAAACATATGAAAGCATCATTATAAAATGAAAATCAAAGTCACTATGAGATTTTGTCTTCCATCAGAAAGAATGGTTGTTAAAAGGACAAAGTACAGGGAAAAGTGTGATGAGATAAGGGAAATCTTGCACACTTGGTTTGATATATAAATTGGCATCAGAAGAATTATGAGAATTGTATGGAGATGTCTCAAAAATTTAAGGATTTTGTTTTGATGTATTAAGACATTGCTGCATCTAAATACCCCCCAAAAAGAAAGAAATCAAAGTGTAAGAGTGGAGACTCCCATGTTGATTGCAGAACAATTCACAATAGACAAATAATATGTAGAACCTTGTATACAATATCTGAGAAAACACCATTCAGTCACAACAAAAAAGAAAACCTAAAATTTATGACATTATCAATAGAGGTAGTCTCTTAGGATTTTCTTTTGCTGCAAGGACACACCATGACCATGGCAACTCATAAATAAGAATATTTAATTGAGTTGGCTCACTTACAATTTCAGAGGCCCAGTCCTTTATAATCATAAAAGAGAGCATAGTGGCATGCAGGTATGTGAGGCTGGAGCTGAGAGTCCTACATGTTGACCCAGGGCCCACAGGAAGTCAACCGACCATCATACTGATGGAAAGAGACCTCAAAGCTTGCCTCCATAGTGACGAAATTCCTCCAACAAGGCTACACCTCCTAATTGCAAACCTCTTCTTGGGAGCCATTTTTTTTCAATACACCACCTCTAGAAATCAATGCTTTAAGTGAAACAAGCCAGACATAGGAAGGAAAATCCTACAGTATTTCATTCAATGTAGAATCTTAAAATGCTAATCTCAAAAATGCTGCGGATGGAGTGTTGATTTGACAGAGTCTGAGGAGAAGTAGGAAAGTGATGACAAGAAGAAAAGGGAGTAAACAGAGTAATGTGTTGACAGGACCACAGATCACAATCATAAATTATAAACTATTACAAACCTGCAACAAGGGGTTTTGAAAGTCTTCAGTATAAACAAGTATTTGAAGAGAGACTGTGTTTAACTCTATATAAACATGTCACATATACATTTATTGAACACTGCATAGTAAATTGTTGATTTGTAAAAAAAAATCTGTTTTTGCATGGTTTAAACTTCTCTAAGTTAGTTGCCTTGTTCACTAAAAGTCAATAAAAAAGAATATTATATGGTTCAGTATGGTGAGTTTTAGTTAGCAAGAAGATTCAAACCTAATATCTCAAACTCTTTAGAATCCTTACTACTGATTGAACAACTATTGTGTCTAATGTTCTCTCCCTTTTTGATACTGAAGTGTTAGCTTTCAAATACTTGATACTCTTTTGATTATTATTATCAGACTTAGATTAAAAAGGAAAAAAAACTCATACAGTTGAATAGGCATTTTTTACCTTAGGGAAAATAGCAAGGGAAATACAAAATAAATGGCTTGAAATCAAAGCCACTTATTGATCTTTAAAAACATGCACACTTACTAAAGATTGCTTTTCTACTCCAATACTTTAAGAATCTAGCCAGACCTCAAAGTAGACAATGGGATGTTGAGAAGCTGGATTCAAAATTTACAGTGTCTTGACCTTCTCCAAGATCTTTGTGGCCTGTGTGAAGTACCCCCAGAGAGTCAGAGAACATTCAGAGCCCAGACATCAGGAGCTGCAGAAGTAAATCAAAGAAGTTAAACAAAGTAAGACCCATCTCCCCATTGTTTGCTGCCAAAGAGAAAAAACTTTGGATGTCTAGTAACACTTTGCAATAACCCCAATTTTGTTTATGATAACTTTTCATTCTATACAATAAAATGACGATATAGAATCAACATCAAAAGCATTTAAGAAATATAATATAGAAAATGCATATGACACAACTTAGTTTGCGGTTGTTATGTCATATATATTCATACATGTTTTCTATTGATCAATTTCCTGTGTATAATAGTTTCATGTCCGTAAAATAGCTGTTTAATGACTTCATTAGGTAGCCTTTTGCAACTTGCCACAAATTACATTGGAAGAAGGAAGCTCAGCTTAGCAATCGCTTCCATTGGATTTCTGTGGACATGATTGTGGGGTGTGTTCGTGTTCTTGATATATGTTTGTTATTGAGGCAGGCTCCAACTGTGGCAGATAGTTTTGGGGTGTATAAGAAACCAAGTTGAGCAAGCCATGAGGATCAAGTCAGAAGCCACATTACTCCATGATCTGTGTTTCAATTTCTGCCTCAAAGTTCCTGCTTCATCTCTTTCCCTTGCATTCTGTGATTAGGATTTGCTGGCTAAGCAAAGCCTTTCCTCTGCTAAGTATGTTTGATCATAGTATTTATCATTTCAACAGATATGCAGATAGAACAGTGGTTATACATATATCAAAGAATGACACATGTGCACTAAAACTTTAAAACAGCATGAGATTGTCTTAGGGGCACAGTTAAATAAAGTTTCCTTCAGAAGTGGCCACAAATGTTAATGATAACTTCCAAATTATTTGTTAGGATGCACTTTGGATTTATAAATTCGGCAGAACATATGTTTAGCTAAGATATTTATTATTAATTTCGGTCATTATTAGGAATGGGAGTTATAAGAATCTGTCTCTTGATAAGTTTTTCCAGTTTGGTGAGTTCTTGATTTAGGTAGCAGACCAGAGTACATAATTCTTATTGTCTTATCAGTGTTCAGGATATGGCACAATACTTAGTAAATGGGCTAGAATATCAAATACAACATTTAAAAAGTTGTAACATTGAGCTACACTTACAGGTCTTAGCTCCTTCATGTGTAAATAGAACATGGAGATGGTACTGAGGAGAAAATATCAAAGTTCAAGAGATAATAGTTGACATGAATTGCAGTGCCAAGATGATGATGACCAATTTATTGTGACTGTGACGATTACTTTCAGGTACAGCACTGTGATTTTCTTTTCAGCTCTTTATTGAATCTTAGAACTCAGATGTTCTTAAGATATTGACAATATTGTAAAACCTATTTGCAGTGTGATGACTGTTATCTAAAATATTTACTTATAACATATTCAAATACTCATAACTATAATTACCATAGATAGAATAATAAACAACAAATTATTTATATAATTAATATGTTCCCCAATTTACATTAATTACAAAAATGTTTATTTCTCCTAAACACAGCTCAGTTATGCTGTGCATAGCATCAATATATTATGTATACCTGCAGTCTTAGAATTCACATTCACTTTCCCTTTTTTTAGAAGTTTTCTTTGAAGCTCACATTGTTTGTTTTGGTGACCTTGTCCATTCAATTTGAATACTGTTCTAACTAGCTTCTGTGTCTACGTGCATATGTGTCTCTCTGCATAAATCTACTTAAATTGTTTATAGGTTAATCTTGGCTGTATAATTCCAATTCTTGACATCTCATTTCTGAATTAGTTACTGTCATTTTGCCTGACCTTTTCAATCTGACTGTTGACCTTCGTATAAACACAGTAACAAGAATTGAACACTGGTCAGAATGTAGCTTAACTGCAATGGTAAATACTGATTGAATGACTATCATTTTTCTCTTTGAAATAAAGTATACCAAGGACATTTTTAGTCCAACCTTGGAGTCTGCTTCCACTTACTATGTGTGTAGATTTGACAGATTCTAAATTAAAATAAAATCATTAAAATAACAATATAACAAATAAAATGAATAGAGATTTCTCAAGACTATTCAGAGAAACATCTTCTTTTGGTAGAAGGCAATTATTACAAAGATTTAAAAGTAGTCAAATAGAGAATAAGAGTATTTGAAGTGATTAACCCTATGTGGGGTATCTATATCACATTGCTCCCTTCAAAGTCTTAAGGATAATCATGGAAGAAAGGGTAAAGAAATTGTAAGAGTCAAAAACTATAGATGACTGCAGTAAAAGTGTTTTCCAGACACAATATAATGGTTGAACATATGAACTCACAGAGGTCATGACAGAATGCAGAGACCTACGTAAGATTAAGCTAGACAAAATTCCTTCATGGAGTAACAAGATGATCATCAAGTCCTACATCTATCTGAGTAGATATTATCAACTGATCATGATTATAAAGATTGCTGTAGCTATTATCAACTGATGATGATTATAAAGATTGCTGTGGGATAATGCTCTTGTAGAGTGTAAACATTTGTTCCTGTTATTCCTTTAATAAAATGGTGATTAGTCAGTAACCATAAAGGAAGAATAGAGAAACAAGACTTGGAAAATTCTGGGAAGAGGAAAGGCAGAGTCAGTCATCAGCCAGATTCAGAGGAAAAAAGGTAAGAATGCCTTACTGAGAAAAGTTCCAAGGCACGTGGGTAAACATAGACAAGAATACGAGTTAAGTTGTAAGAGCTCGTTAAAACAAACCTTAAATAATAGACCAAAATGTTTATAATTAATATAATCCTCTGTCTGTTTGTTTGGGACTCAAAGGCTGGGGGAATGAACAGGTTAAAAACTTCTATCTGGCAAGAATTTCCAAATAAAGCAACTGTCTTTTCTCTGGTAGCCTCTGTTTACTAGAGTCAAACAGAGGTGCAGTTCATTTCAGACAGGCTTCCTGGCTCAGTGTCAGTGGCAAAAACCTCTCAGCTCTTTTAAGAGGCACTGCCACCAAACACTTAACTAGTGTTTATGAGCAGCTGGCAACAGGGTTTTTGGTAGTAACATGGACCTAGAAATTCTACAGAGTTGTGGCAATAAATGTGGCTCCTGATGATACCTCCATGATGAAGGCTGACTCTCAGAATGCTAGAGGAATGGGGTGGAGTCAGCCACCAAACCTGAAGTCATAATCCTAGCCATACCACTTAAAAGATTAAGGACCCATGTGGTCAGAAAAGACTAGATATAGAGTAAAGACAGATTCAGATGGAAAAGTCCTCTAAATGGTTTACAATGTGTTTTAAAATATACTTAGGCTTGGGAGAGAAAAGAAAAAAAGATAGTGAAAGTCCTTAAAAATGAAATAGAGTAGTCCGATGTGGTGGCACATAGCATTAATCCCAACATTTGGAAAGCAGAGAGAGAGGTAGGTGGATCTCTTTGAGTTTGCGGTCTATCTGGTCTACAGAGTAAGGTCCAGGACAGCCAAAGCTACCAACATAACCCTGTCTCCAAAAAAAGGTCAAAAAATAAAACTAAGAGAAATAGAGTAAAAAAAATCACATTAAGATGGGAACTACACAGAGAATCTGGATACTGTGTGTTATTGTGTTGTCTTTGCATTGGCAGTTGAGGAAGGATCAACAACTGCTAAAAGATATTTTATTATAAATGCTGCTAGATTAATCCAACCTACAGATTTTAAAAATATCTTGACTTCAAAATTTAAGTCAAAATGTATACGTTACTCTATATCTTATCATTTTCTGACCACATGAGTCATTAATCTTTCAAGTTTGAGGAAGAGATTTTTCTTCTGTTTTCACAGGAAATGAGAAGCTGTGGATTCATTCTGGGTTAAGAAAAATAACGTTTATCAAGGAAGACCCTCTGTAAAAATCTCTGGTAGGAATAGATGACCCAGATGATCCAACATTTTAGAGCACCTCTCTTGATGTGTCCTCTGAGTTCTATTTTCAGAACACTTTTAAGACTGCTGGATGAGATAATATAGCCTCACAGAATACTCCAATAGGGAATTAACCACAGTCCTAAATTTTCTTTGGGTTCTCATAAGATTATCAGTATCCCCAATCAGAAAGAAGTTGTCTAGAAAACTATACCAACATTCCTAAATAATGTATTAAGGATGTTTGTCTTTGTTTAGCTTGGTGGATACAAGTTGTTATGGATAATGGAGAGGAATGAGCTAAACAAAGGATATTAGATTCAGGTTCTTGTTTTGAATAGAAAAAAGGGGGAAATGATGTGGGATAATGCTCATGTACACTGTAAATATTTGTCACTTATATTAGTTTAATTAAGTGATGATTAGCCAGTAGCCAGGCAGGAAGTATAGTTGGGGCAACCAGACTATGATAATTCTGGGAAGAAGAAAGGCAGAGTTGATGTGGGATTTACTTTTGTATATGAGAATTTTTTTATTGGTTAATGACTAAAGCTGTTTTGGCCAATGGCTTAGCAGAATAATGCAATGTAGGAAATCTGAAAAGAGATATATAGAGAGAGTAGGCAGAGTCAAGGAGATGCCATGTAACTGACAAAGGAGATGATCACAGGAAACTTATACAGTAAGTCACAAAGTTATGGCAATACACAGAATAATAGAAATAGGTTATTTTAAGATATAAGAGCTAGCCATTAAGAAGCCTGTGTCATTGGCTAACCAGTGTTGGAATTAATGCAGATTCTGTCTTATTTTTGAGCCTGAGTATCTGGGAAACAAAAAAAGTAGTCTCTGCCTACAAAATAACACCAAACATGGGGCTATTACATCCACATAAAACCTGAGAGAACTTGGAAAGGAATTCTAGACACAAAAGAACAGAGTCAAGCATGGCTTCTTAGTAGCAAGATGAATCACAATTCTTTTAACTGTTGACTTCCTGGTTTATGCTGGTGCATAGACAGAACACTTAAATAGGGTCTAAAGGCAGTGTATTACAAATTGCTTAATGGTGCCATAGACCCTTTGCATCTAAGGAGCTGGGGCAGTGTGCATGGCTGCCAGAGGCATTAAAGTTGCTTCTGCCATGTTGGACTGGGTAAAGCAAATAGTCAGGGTACCACTGAGTTGGTCCTAGCCATACCTGCTTATAAAAAAGTGTTCCTGGTTAGAAAACGATTATGGATATACAATAAGACAGATTCAGATAAACAAAAAAAGACCTCTGAAAAGGTCATAGTGTTGGATAAATGTATATAGGTTTCGGAGAGAAAAGCAAAATAGTATAGACAATTATAAAAATGAAATAGTTTAAAAATAAACAAAGTCTTTAAAGAGACAGTAAAAGTAATATCAAAGATTACAGAGAGTCATAGATTAAAGGAGATGGAATATACACAGAGAGTCTGTATTATGTATGTTATTGTGTTTTCTTTTAATTTTTGACTGCAGGAATATAAATATGGTGGTGGGAACTGTTAAGCTAAACAAACAGATTTTTAAAGGTATCATGACTTCAAAGTTTGGACCTAAGAGTATGTTGCTTTGGAAAAGAGGTTCTGCTCTTATATACACAGAAGAAGAGAAACTATGGGATTTCTTTCAGGCTAATGTGGTTTGATGGAAGAAGACACCTGGAAAGGTCTCTGTGAAACCTAAATGTAGTTTGCCCAACAAACAGCAGAAAGCAGTTTGAAGAAACTATGTCAAAATTTCCAATATGATTGTTTATAAATGTTTATTTTCATTTAAAGGGGGATATGATATAGAGATCTATACTTTACATTGGTATGGCTCTTGGTCTATTGATACAAATTTAAGCTTGATTTTGTTATACTGATTTATGTATTTCTGTTCTTGTTTAAGGGATTATGTTTGCAATTCATTTAAAAATGTAATGTATAATTAAAAATTATAGATTAATAGATGTAATTTGTAATAATCAAACTTTTAATTATTTTAGTTAAGTTTTCTGGATATACAGAGACACATTTAGGTTAAATCAATAATCTTCAGCACAGCTAAGACATACAGAATATGGAATTTAATGGAAATGCAAATGTTTTCAGAAATTAGCCTTTTCTCGACAGTGAAACAAATCTGCTGTGACACCACCAATTACTTCAGATAAGATAATGGGCATTGAAGAACCCTGTTATGAAATTTGTCTTCAATGTGATAAGGCTAACAATTTGGGCAAGAAACTGCTCTTACCTGGACTGCTTGATGGTATGCTGTATAAACTGAACATTCAGGACCCCCCCAAAAATGAGTATTGAACTTCCCTAAAGAAGGTAAGCCAGTACTTCAGGGTTTCTGCTTCATGAAAGAGTATGCCAGAAATTCTGTAGGATACAGAAGAGAGTGACTGATAAGCTTTCAGTATAAGCAAACAGTCTTTCAAATTTCTGGCTTCATGGAAATGTCTGCCAGATACTATGGGCCTGTAGGCTAAAGATGGATGCCCAGACATTACAGAAAAACTTCAGCTGACTGTCCAGGCAGCATGATGTCTAGAGTTTTGGAAGTTGCTTCCAAGGCACTTGCTGTTTACTTATGTAATATTATATCTTTCTGAGGTCTTTGAAGAGTTAAAGACAGATACTAACTGTTATGATAACTCACAAAAATATTGTAACTGTAATTCTTGCTTAATAACTATTTTGTTCTATATAATTTTACTATGTTAAATTTAAAATCTTCTAGACAGGAAAAGGAAGATAATGTGGGATGTCCTTTTGTATATATGTTGCTTTTATTGGTTGATGAATGAAGCTGTTTTAGTCAATGGTTTGGCAGTGTAAATCATACAAAAAATCTGAACAGAGATATATGTAGAGAGAGTAGGCAGAGTCAAGGAGATGCCATGTAGCTGGCAAAGGAGATGATCACAGGAACTTTATCCAGTAAGTCACAAACTTGTGGCAATACACAGGATAATAGAATCAGGTTATTTTGAGATATAAGAGCTAGTCAGTAAGAAGCCTGTGTCATTGGTCAAGTAGTGTTACAATTAATACAGTTTCAGAGTTATTGAGTCTGAGCAGCCAAGAAATGATAAAGTAGTCTCTGCCTACAAAATGACACCCAATATGGGGCAACTGCATCCACATAATAGTTGAAAAAGCAAGGAAAATTTACACAAAAATCAATAGAGCCTGCAAGTTTCATAATGTCATTTTTTACAGCTAAGTAGTACTCCATTGTGCTGTCTCAACTTGATGTGCCAAGTTTTGTTTGACTCCCCAAGAAAGACCTTACCCTGTCTGAGAAGTGGATGGGGGTGTGATGAAGAGAAAGTGAAGGTGTGGGTGGAGAGGATGAAAGGGCAACTCTGGTTGGTATATAAATTTAATATTTAACAATATTAAAATAAAAGAAGCAAGCTCTCTTGAAAACAAAGTTAGACAATTTTAAGTGAAACATAATATCTAAAAACAAATATATCTATTTTTATATTTCTAAAAATTGTCTTACTAGAACTAATAAATAGTAAGACATCATTAAATGCTTTAATGAAAAAATATGAACAAACACTATGCATTTTATATATTTACCTTAGAAGGTAATAAAAGGAATGCAGACATAAATGTTTATGCTCACAAAGAACTAGATTTACGTAGATATCATGAATAACTATAACTTTCTAGTGGTGAAAAAATAGTTACATTAATAAATATGTGAGAAATTAGAAGTTTTTCTAGGTTAGGGCTTCTCAAAATTGGCTCTACAGTAGATTCATTTGAGGAAGGGTTTTTAAAACATGGACTTCTGTTAATCAAATGTTGGAATATATTATTAGTTTATTTCTTTTTGTTTTTGAGACAAAGTCTTTGCATGTAACCCTGGTTTGCCTGGAACTTGCTATGTAGATCATGCTAGCCTCAAACCTATGGTGTTCTTTCTATACCAGAATCTTATAAGAGCTACTGAGTCTACTATGCAATGTAACCAGATGTAAGAACCATGGTGTTCCTTTGCCTTAAACACTACAAGATATATGCTGCATTTCAAAATGTGTAGATTATTGAATCCACACATACTCTCAGTACTTTTAATCAGAAACATAAATTAAATGTTGTTAATCTATACAAAAGTTTATGTTATTGGTTTCCTCTGGGAAAATTCTGATTTAAGAGATCCAGAATATAAAGATCATATATTGGACTTCCAGTTTCTAAGGAGTACTAGCTAAGACAGGCCATTAATCTTTATCAAAGATTAGATAGATAAGAAACAATTGAAAACTTTAAAAATATCTGAGTAAAGGAAAAAGAGAAATTAATTATATTAGAATCTAAAGAAATTAAAATATCTGCATTTAAAGCATTTATAATGATGTCTAATAGTCTGGATCAATGTCTTTCATCTTGGTCTTATGTCATCTTTTAAGTGTATCTTTAATACAAAAACTGAAGCAACCATAAGGGCAAAGAAAAACATTAAAGGAAACAGAACGATGATTGAAATCCACTGTAATAGTTGCTAGCCCTATTAAATATCTACAGTCGTGGACTAGTATCAGATCCTCCAGTGCCTTGATAAAGGACAGAAGTAGGAATGGGTCTGGAGTTAATTATATGGACACTATCTTTGCTGAAAAGAAGAACACTTATCAGGAAGACAGAAAGAAACCAGACTTTGTGTAAGACAACTTTTTTGTCATAGTTATTCCCGCTGTGTCAGTTTCTAGGGACAAAGACAATTAGTTCAACATGCACTATTTTTATTCCAAGTTGTTAATTAAAAAATACTAATGTTTTATTATAAACCATCTTTTTAAATAACCCAGAATATTATTTTATTTTATTAAGGAGAAAACATATTTTCAAAATGCACAGCATTTTCAAAATGAGTATTCAATTATTTCAGGGCTATAATGACTCTATTAATCAATTTTTATCTATTAAACAAAAACTTCTGTGAGATTTCAATGGAGATACGACTTTTATTTGCTTTAAACTAGTTGAGAAACTCTCAGGCCAATATTTTATTGTGAGTAATCTTTCAAAACAACATGAAGTATTACTCTACTTTATCTATATTTACATAAGAAAGAAAACATTCCTTTCCAAATATGTAAGACAATCAAGATAAATATCTGGAACACAAATGACTATATTAGTCAAATTTTATCCAGTGTACAAAAGTTGTCATCTGATTTCAGTGAAGCTACAAACTCTCCACTTGCTTGAAAATTTTTTGAGGAACATTGAGACAACGTTTTCAATATAAAACATTTTTCTAAGCAATGGGAAGCATTACTTTAATGAATATTTATACAAAAATATGTTCTTTTACAAATATGCAGATATTCAAAATACATAAATACAGTGATTTTATAGTTACAGGAACACAATTTCTCACTTTTCTTTTACCTTATTGTCGTAAAGACTTCCATTTAATTTCTGTTTAGATGCAACCTCTATTTGCTATATGCTATTTAAGAATCATGAAAACAAGTTCTTTCTTTTTAATTTTCGATTCTACTGGATTAGAAGGCATTTCTAGTAATTGTAGATGATAAGAAATTTAATAAAAGTATTCTAAACAATCAGTTCTTTTCATGAACTCAAAAATTGACTATTGTAGTTGAGTCTTCTGAGACTCATGACTGTAAATGACATCAGACTTTTTAACAAGTAGCATCATCTAACCTACAGATCTGGTTTACAAGTCTTGGTATGCTTTGTGATACAATAATGTGATGTAGTAAATGATATAATAATGATCCTAATGGTCTGGAAACTGAATTTTTTAATTCTTTTAATAAAAAACATATATAGGATTACATTACAAAGCATAATAAATTGTTTGTTGACACCAAACACCATAAAGTAGTAAAATAGCTTCACTGAAACTTACAATAGACTTATTGTATAGGTCCATGAACTACAGATGCTTCTGTCTGTGAATTCAATGTTAAATGTTTGCAAGATTTAAGAAGCATAATTTAATGAATATACAACCTTTTCTTTTTCGTTTTAAGTTCAATATATA
>LOEQ01003423.1:30021-62587 GCA_001685075.1 Bramus lutescens
TTTGGAAGAGCAGGCAATGCTCTTAACCTCTGAGCCATCTCTCCAGCCCTCAGCCTCCTTTCTTATATGCCTCAGGACCACCTGCCCTATGGCTAAGTGACCCTCCCCACCATATCACTAATCAAGACAGTACCCCACAGACTTGACTACAGCCAATGTTATGGAGACATTTTCTCAATTAAGATGCCCTTCTCCCAGATATTTCTAGGTTTTGTGTCAAGTTAATAAAAACCAGCCAGCACCACACTGTGCTTTTATGTAGGTGCTTAGGATCCAAACTCAGGTCGCTGTGCTTGCAGGGCAGGAACATGACAGTTGAGCTACTCTACCAGCCTTGATTGCAAAGGTATTCTTAAAACTGAAGACCTCGCACAGTGGCAGCACTATAAGCAATTAGATTTATCTAAGGTGTGATTATTATTAATCGGAAAGATTTCTCTCAAATTGGGTAAATGAAACTGAGCAAGTGACTATAATGAGTGAAAATATGAGTGAGCTGGTCATGCTTTAGTGAAAGGATCCAGGCTTTGAGGATACAGTTAGAGGTCCGGTGTGAGGGGGCAAGGGGAAATCTATGTAACAAACAGATGGTACTATTGCCCCTTTGCGGCCATTTCCAGTTACTGCCCTGGTGGGTGAGGTGGCCGTGTCAGATGCCTAGGCCGCCTCTGAAGGACAGAGGTCCTGGGGAGGGCTCCCAAGAACCTCTGTGACTTTGTGTTTGGCTTCTGCCCTGCTCCATTGAGCACATCACCTTTGGTGATGGCCCTAGAGAGAAGAGCATCCCCACCCTGCCTGAGGACTCTAAAGAGCAGCATTTGCTTTCTCTGATGCTTCTTTTGGTTGTTGGTGGGAGTGTGTAGTAGAGATCAAGGCACTATGTGCAGGCTGGCTTTTTCCTAGAGTAGTTTCCTTGCCCCCAGCACGCTGACCTCTGATGTAGGAGTCTTCTCTGAATGCTGTGAATACTGTTGGTTAATAAAGAAGCTGCTTTGGGCCCATTGAAGCACAGAGTAGGTGTTGGGCCCACTGAAGCACAAGGTGTGAGTTCCAAGCAGATAGAGGAGGAGAGAGTAGGTGGGGTCAATGACATGCCATGTAGCCGCCACAGGAGACAAATGCCAGATGCCAGAGGGAACCTTACCAATAGGCCATAACCACATGGCAATACACAGATTAATAGAAATGGGTTAATTTAGGATATGAAAGCTAGCCAATAAGAAGCATGGGTTAATAGGCCAAGCAGTGCTGTAATAATACAGTTTCTGTGTGATTGTTTTGGGTCTGGGTAGCTGGGAAAGGAACAAGCAGCCTCCGTCAACAGACATCCATATGATCTGCCTTCCTCTTTCTCCTCCCCCTCCCAGTGATCTTCCAAATGGATCGAATGACCCTCTCCTTTCTTAGTTAAGCTAAAAATATGAGGGGTAGCTGAGCAGTGGTGGTGCAGGCCTTTCATCCCAGCACTTGGGAGGCAGAGACAGGTGGATCTCTGTGAGTTCGAGGCTGACCCGGTCTACGGAGTGAGTTCCAGGACAGGCTCTAAAGCTACAGAGAAACCCTGTCTAGAAAACCCAACAAACAAATAAACAAACAAAATCCAAAATAAGCAAACAAACAAACAAAAATCAAGCATACATGAGGGGTGGAATATTCTAGAGCTTTTTAATTCAAGTAGATCAAGACACTTAGAACTCCAGTGACAATTTCCCCCACTCTTTACAAGCTAGATGCTGTGACACAGGCTATTTGTAGGAGATGGCAAGCTGAGCCGTGTCCTGGCTTCGTGTCAACCCCTTGGTTGCTAATTTGGAAGACTCGTAGATATCGCAGTTTCTAAGGGTCTCAACACATTGCTCCAAATATGAGATTGAGTTTCATCCTCATTAGAGCATGACTCACTTCTAACCGAGGCAGCTGTCTGTCTGGGGTCAGCTCAAGAAAGGATGAAAACATCTTTAAAGCGGTCGTTTTCTTCCTTCATTTTAGGAGATTATGGCTTAGAGTAAACCAGTTGGGCCTACCAAGTTTGGATGTTTTAGTTAAAACCAAAGAGTAAGTGCTGGAGAGATGACACAGTGCTTAAGAGCACTTGCTGCTCTTCCATTGAACTCTAGTTCAGTTCTCAGAACTCTGGTTAGTCAGTTCGCTACCACCTGTAACACCAGCTCCAGCGGTTCAGACCCTCCCCTGGTCTCGGAGGACACTGCAATCATACACACACACACANACACACACACACACACACACACACACACACACACACACACACACAAATAAAAAAGAACTTAGGCCTCCTGGGAGCACTTTCTAACTATGTGATTTGCACAAGTCAGTCAAATCCTCTTTGCCTGGTTCCTCATCCATGGAATGCAAAACTCGCAAATGTTTTAGTGGTGACTAAATAGGATGCTTTGCTCTGCGAATGGTGCAAACATGCTGGGAATATTGTAAGCCTTCATGACTTAGCAGTGTTGGGGCTAGAGAAATGGCTCGGTGAGTAAGACATTGGTTGTCCTTGCTCAGGGCCTGGGTTCAATCCCAGCACCCACATGACCGCTCACAACCACCTTCATGACTTAGCAGCGTTGGGGCTAGAGAGATGGCTCGGTGAGTAAGACATTGGTTGTTCTTGCTCAGGGCCTGGGTTCAGTCCCAGTACCTACATGACCATTCACAACCGTCCATAACCCCAGTTCCAAGAGGTGAGATGTTGTCCTCTAGCCTGGTCAAGATCCAGTCACACATGTGGTACACACACACACGTGGGCAAAACATTTGCTGATATACATAACATAAAATAAATAAATCTTTAATTTAAAAAATCTTAATGATATCACTGGTTCAGTGGCTGTTTTGAGGAATTTAGTGTTATTTTTAAAATACAATGACATTGTTGTACTGTGTACCAGCATGAAAAGGTACCTATGTTTTCAAATTAAAACTGAAACATAAAATTTTATAAACAAAATTTAAAACTAAATGAGTATGTATTCATGTATAATATAGCTCTAGCTCTACATGTACGTCTGGGTTTATATCCATGTATGTTTTGCATGTGTACTTTAATTTAGCCACAGAAATACATCTGAAAAGAGACTGTTAGCAAATCATTTTAAAAAGAGGACAAACTTATTCTTTTATTTTTTATCTTGTTATAGCTTTTTAAATTATGTGTTAATTTTCTGATGAATTAATAAGACTGAAATAAGACAAAACAAAATCAGTCAACATTATAAACAACCTTGGAGCATACTTCTTCCTTATCAGAAAAAGAGACTGGTTGAATAGACAAATACAGTCACTCTCTAAGAAACTCTAGAGACACCTTTCCCAGCTGATTGGCATAGGCTTGTTGTTAGCTTTTGGTGGTAAGATCTGATTTTACTGCAACTCATGGCCTGGAATCCTTCTGAATTCCTTTTGCTCTGAATTGGTTCCATGGCATCTAAGAAATTTTGAATGTCTCTGAACCGTTCATTTCCTTCCTATGTGAATGTGCTCATCTTGCTTTTGAGTCCCATTTATAAGCCATTATAGGATTCTTCAGGATTCCCAATTGCCCCCATCATGCTCCCAATTGCTCATATCATGGAACATATATACAGTATTTGCTTGATACATACCCTTGGATTAAATGGCTGGGATCTAGTATTACAATGAAGCCATTTGATGCTGCAAAAAAAAAAAAAGAACATTAACAACCTAGAACTTTCAATGCTTTTATGCAGCAACCAAAGTGTATTTCTTATCCACGGAAGGCTGTACACATTGGAAGAGCTCTTTTTGCCTAGTGGCTAGGGATCTAGACTTCTCAGGCTGGAGCCTCCACAGCTATGACCTGACTTCTGAGTTTTGTATGGGAAAAAGGAGAGGAGACAAATTGTCTCCAGTGTCTGAGAATGCTTCTTTCCAGGTTTCCATTATTCAGGAATTAGTGTGGAGACTGGACTTCAACCATAGGAGAGACCAGGGTGTGCAGGGGACACAGGAGCACGCGGAAGTGATGGTTGTCCATGCCGCATCTCTTACTACACCTCTGGGAAAATAACCGTGCCATCTACTTAGTGCCTCCTTTGCGTCAGCAAAATCAGCAGACACGCGTGGGGACTCTGAGGCTCGTTTCAGTGTATACTAGAAATCACATTTGTTTAAGGATTCATATTTGCTTAAGCAGGCATTTATTTAGTGCTTACTATACCAGGTACTATTTTATGACTTTGGAAGACAGTAGGGGGATGGAGTCCAGACTTCTCACACTGCAAGAGCTGAATTTATAGAGCAAGATAATAAACTGATAATGCAGAGTATATCATTTGGTAACAAATATTGGAGACGTGTACATGGGGCACTGGGCTTGTACTGCTCTGTGGAAGTAGGTGTGAAGCCCTATTTGTTGTTGTTTGTTTGTTTTGTTTTGTTTTGTTTTTTAGACAGGGTTTCTCTGTGAAACATCCCTGACTGTCCTGGAACTAGCATTTTAGACCAGGGTGGCCTTGAACTCACAGAGATCCACCTGCCTCTGCCTTCCCAGTGCTGGGGTTAAAGGACCTATGCCAGTGAAGCCCTGTTTTAAGTGGATAGATCCAAACCAACTCACTGTGGAGGTTAACGTTGTGGTGAGAACCTGGAGATGAGCACCATTTGGGTGTCAAGGCAGAAAGCCTCACTGTGGAAATATGCATAGACTTTGGGGTGGGGTTGGGAGGTCAGGATACCTGGTATGTTGGCAGGTGGCAGGGAAGTCAGGGTGGCGACAGCAGGTGTGCAATTAGAGAGGACAGAGGTAAGATTTCAAGTCCGCTGAGTATAGACCAACGACAACCATGTATACTACTTTGTTCTATGATGTATGAAGCCAATGAGGTTTGGGGGCTGAGGAGAAATACAAACATCTGTAATTATATTGGGTTTAGACTTTGAGGTTGGGACAAAAGCAGAGAAACAGTTATTACCAAAATTCAAATGAGAGGCATTGGGGCTTGGATCATTTTCATCAACTCCCCCCAAAGTTGAAGGAACACATTTTATTTCTAGTTTTTTTTTTTAAAAATATAGCTTTATGTCCGTCTATCTGTTGATCTATCTATCATCCATCTATCTGTCTGTCTGTCTGTCTGTCTATCTATCTATATATCTATCTATCTATCATCTATCTATCTGCTTATTTTTGAGACAGAGTCTCATACTATCCAAGCTGGTGTTGAACTTGAGATATAGCTAAGAATAACCTTGATCTTCTCCTGCCTGTACCTCCAAAGTACTAGGATCACCAGCATGTGTCACCATTGCTGGGGACTGGATCCAGAGCTTCAGAAATGCCAAGCAAGCACTCTGCCAACTGAGCTAAATCCCTTGTCTGGAGAGATTCACATTAAAGGGAGAAATTATTACACACATATGAGTAACTTTTTTTGTTTGTTTGTTTTACTTTGTCTGTTGCTTTTTTTGAGATACGATTTTTCTGTAAAACAGCTCTGGCTGTCCTGGAACTCACTTTGTAGACCAGGCTGGCCTTGAACTCACAGAGATCCACCTGTCTTTGTCTCCCAAGTGCTGAGATTAAAGGCATGAGTCACCATCGCCAGGCAGTACCTTTTGCTAATAAGATGTGTTTAGAGATGGCTCAGCAGTTTAGAGCACTGTCTGCTCTTTCAAAGGTCCTGAGTTCAATTCCTGGCAACCACATGGTGACTCATAACCATCTATAATGAGATCTGATGCCCTCTTGAGGAAGAGATCTGCTCAGTCGTCCTCATCAACTTAGACCATGAAACCCAATATGAACAAGTTCAACAGAACTGCCATATATGCATGCTTCAGCATTGCCTGGGCATAAATTTCTCTCTCTCTTTTTTCAAAAATATGGGTCTAACTGCAATGTTACTTTTACTACCTCAATTCTGTTATTCTATCATTTCATCAGTCCATTGGTTTAGGAAATATTTCTCCAGTATCAGCAGCTTCCAGAGGCTAATTAGACCTGACCTCTGCTTTTCAGAAATTTAGTGTGGTAGAACACACACACACAACACCCAGTAATACCACTTAATATCAAAACTAACCACAACAGAGCATTATAATCACAATGGATCCTGTTATGGAACATTATCCAGAGCCCACTAACTGCTGTTTGTTATCCGTACAAGACATGTCTTTGGACAAGGTGATGATGTGGACACATTTGTTATATGATTATGATTTAAAGTTTTTCTGACAAATGGCACTGTAATAAAATCAGAGAAAATATTTAACTGTCTCGAAATGTTATTTCTATGTTCTGCCATCCATTAGCGTAAAGCATTCTGCCAATTCAGTACCTATCTAAAAGCCAGCTCCGAAAAGAAATGTTTCATTGTTAACCAACATTGCTGGGAACTCAGGCTCACTGATTGGCAGCCACTTAAATCCTCTTCGGTTCATTCATTACATGTTTTCTTTTTTTCTCTTTCCTTTTAATTATCTGCTCTGCAGAAACTTACACTGAAGCCGCTGCTCAGCTCCCACGATGGCACCACCCAAACTGCACGTCCTCTTCTGCCTCTTCTGTTGCCTCTCCTGGGTGCATCCTTTTCACTGGCAAGACCCCCCTCCTTTTGACTTTAGGTCCCCAGGTAAGAGACGTCAAACTCCAAGTGACTTCAAGATGTTGCATGTTTTGCTGTGTGAGAAAGTCCTCTTAAGAAGTGCTCGTCCAGGGGCTGGGGAGATGGCCCAAGTTAGTAATTGCTGTGCAATCTTGAGGACCAGAGATTGGACCCTCCAACACTGATGTAAGAAGTTCCCAGTGTTTTGGGGGGTGGGCAGAGATGGGAGATACCTGCAACTTACTGCCAAGCCATCTGAGATGACTGGATGAGCATCAGGTTCAGTGAGAGATCCTACCTCAAAAAAGCAAAGATGGAGGCTGATGGTAAAAGATGCTGTTCATCGACCTCTGGCTTCTGCAATCATGTATACTCATATGCATGTACACCTGAACATGTGTGTGGGGATGTACACACTATCAAGGGTTTACCACACATGCACATGAATATGCACACATGCATGAAAATATATTCAGGGAAATATTCATTCTGCAGGAGGGAGGGGCCTTTCTCCTCTCTATGACCCAAACCGAACAAGCATGTTTTTTCTTGTCAGCTTGTTATGATCATGGAAAACGCCCAAAACACCTCCGCCTCCCCTTGCTCTGTTCCTATTCACCGCCTCCCAGGTGCAGGAGAACACTTGCCTTGCGCATTTACAAGGCATTCTCCATGCCTGCTTGTGTCTTGACAGACAAGCTTAGTCCTGGGGAGGTGGAGAGGTGTGTGAGACGGTAACGATCTGGACTCTTGAGATCCAAAGGGACAAGACTGTTTCTACCTAGGTGTGAGGAGAAGTGGAAGCAAGTAGATGCCTGGTACTCTAAAGAAGAACGAACGTGGTCACTTTCTTTCTTTGTGTTAAGAGGGGATAAAAGAGGAAGAAGGTTTAGACCATAGGAGGAAGAGTAGCCAGTGTGGAACAGGTATATCTCTTGTCACCAAGAAGGACCTATCTTGCAGGGACATTGCTTCTGGAGCATTGTGAATGACTGTTCATCTTAAAGAACTGTGACACACATAGTCTCAATCCATGTCTTGGGGAGAGCACAGCAGGAGGTACTAGAGAATGATGTCACACTGTCTACACCCACAGATCTATATACCTGAATACTCACTTTGGGCTGGTTGGGTGACTCCTTCCCACGGTATCTACAAAAGGGCTTGCATAACTCCGTGCCATCGAGATACACTTTGCTCTACTTCGTAATTGGGAAAATGGATGAATCAATAGGAAAAGGACTGGCCTTATATTGATATTTGCACAGGTAATTAAATAGTATCTCAGAGGTCCATTCATCCCTCAACCCCTTTTAGGAAGTGAAGGCCTATGGATATGGCGGTGACTAAGGTAACTAAAAGCTTGTCATCAGGGAACCTGTGACTTACTTGAAGTTAATCTTTCCAAGTGTCAGTTTCAGGAATTGGAAACAGGTCACAGGATGGGTACATTTTATAGCATTTACTCTTATGGTGCAGGGTGAGAATTTAAAGACATGTTTTCTATCCTCTTATCTTTAAACATCACTGGAAATCTGTTCCTTGAGAACAGGGTTATTAATTATTTAATCTTTCTGAGACTGTGTTAGCCTAATGCTATACTTATTCTAGATGCTCAAAAGTGGGTACATGAATATTTTTAAATTATAATAGATTAAAACAATAGATGATTAATTTCTTGTTAAAGGAATACATAGAAAATATTGTTAATTCATGTTATGCCTTACTTGTGAGTGTGTGTTTCTGTTATAGGTGCCCGTGTGTCTGTGAATGTCCACACCTGTATACACAGGCAGAGCCAGAGGAAAATGTCCCGGGTCCTGTTCTAGCACTTCCCACCTTATTCCATGGAGACAGGGTCTCACACTGAACCTGAAACTAGCAAGCCCCAGAGATCTACCTGTCTTTTTGCCTCAGCGCTGGGATTTCAGGTCCAAGCAGCCATGCCTGATGTTTTATGTGGTGCTGCAGGTTTAACTCGGGTCCTCATGCTTATGCAGCAAACACTCTTACACATTAGCTCATCTCCCCACACCCTCTGGTGGTTGTTTGGTACAGCCTTATGTAGGCCAGGCTGATCTCTAACTCACCAGACAGCAAATGCTAGCCTTGAATTATTTATCCTGTTCTCTTTGCCAGCACTGATATTCCAGGCATGTATGTGCTGCCATACCTGGGAAAGCTTACCAGTATGGGATAGAGATACACTACATGCTGATGAAGGGCAATAAAAGTATAAAAGAGAATGCAATTTTTCTAGAATGTATACATCCCAAGACTCAGGATATTTGACTAACAAAAATATATATCAAGTAGCATCCTAAGAGTCCAAAGTTCCTATTCAAGTAAAGTTGAAGATTAAGATTGAGAAAAGATGAATTCTGAGCCACAGGCTATAGAATCCAAGATGAGGTCGTTCCCACATCTCTTTCTTCCGTCTTGTGATGATTCCAAACAGCTAGGAGGATGGAGATGCTCGCTCATGTGATGTGTAAGCTGTAAGGCACCCTTTGCTGCACCCAGTGTAGTACTTGTGGCTCCTAGCTTTTGGGTGAACAGGCTGCTAAAGTAGAGAAGGTCTTGGAGAACCATCAGTTATTTGAGGAGGTTCTCATGGTTTCAGTAGAATTAAGACTGTGAAACTCTACTGATAGGAAGGTCTCCAAAGCAGCTAGGAGTTCTCACTGAGCTGTGAGAGCCAGTGGTCTCCCCACTGGTCCAGCCCTGCTATGGCTGCCTATGGATGGNNNNACACTGGCTGCTCATCACAGAAGGAGAGGCAGAGGGTGTCTTCTACCCCATTACTCTCTAGAGTTGTCGCCTCCCAGTTACACCAAGCCCTACTCTACAGATAACCTTACTTGGGAGAAGAAGAAGCTTTTGTAATTCTAAAGAAGCCCTGGAATGTTCACCAAGAGGAGGCAAAAAGAAAAAAGAAAAAGGGTTTTGAGGAAATGCCTGGAATTTTGAATGTGTCCTGAAGGAGAGTGGAAGCCCTAGGGTAGATCTGCTAAGCCCTTTTAAGGACGCCCCATGCTTTGAGTGATGAGAGGTTACCAGCTCTGGAGAAGGGAAGAAGTAACAACAGTTGGCTGCCAGTTAAATCTACAGCCAGTTTTAGGCATGCAATGAATACATTCCTTTCATCCACTTTCATCCGCACAGCTGTCTGGAGGCTGGTTGAGGGCCTTTATCTCCCACTCTACCAACGGCACCAGAGAGAGGAGTTGAGTTGCTTAGGCTGGAGCACCATAGCTCAGTATGTGAAACAGGACCACTTGGGTCCAACACTGGGCTTTACTCCACTTTACCCTGTCTTTCTTGAAATGGCTTTATCAGTGTGGCGGGCCAAGAGGTCTGGACCATGACACAACATTTCTTCAACTTGAGTCAGCCTTCTTTGAATCTTTTTGGTTCAGTTGAGTTGGAGTGAGGACTGGGATCTGCCTTGGTAAGCTCTGGGTGATACCCATAATGCTGGCCTGAGGATCAGCTTCACATAGGAGGCCTTGTGTATTGAAGCCTCCATCAACCAGCTGGTGCTCAGTGGAGGATGTGAAGATTACTGCCAAGATGCAAAACCTTGCTGAGCAATGCTGCACAATAACAAGGCGGGCGCCACACTTCCCATAGCTCTGGGTGTTTGGCAGAGCCTGCGCAGTACAAAACACAGAGTCGGTGCAGCAGAATAATCGGCTCCCATGGTTCAACAAAGTGCATGCTGAGGGCAGACTTAGTGTATGAAGAAAAGTATGAGTCTTGATTTGTTGTTATTTGGATCCAGCATCTGTTTTTTAAAATTTTATCGTATTTGATGTAAGTGTTCTGCATGTACAGCTGCATGCCGGAAGAGGTCATCAGATTCTATTACAGATGGCTGTGAGGCACCATGTGGGTGCTAGGAATTGAACTCAGGACCCCTGGAAAAGCAGCCAGTGCTCTTAACCTCTGAGCCATCTCTCCAGCCCATAGACCCAACATGTAAAAGTAAAGCATGGATTCGACTGAGATTTAGAAAGGAGGGTAGTTGCAGGTCTGTGGAAGGGTTTGGGCTTCAGAGAAAAAAGAGTGGATGAGTCAGAGAACACATGATGCGTTTGAATGCAGGACAGAAGAGGTTGGTGGTGTTTCACCTTAGTGCCCTCCTTTGCACAAAATCGTACTGAGCCTAGCTCACCAGCGGTTGTATTTAGACTGGAGGGGCCAGCTCTTGAGCAGTAGCTAGTCTGGGCCGCTGTCCTCATTCTTGTGATCATATGGAATATTCCACATCTACGAAATTCTTGATTCTGAAGAAGAAATGTTTGTGTCTGGGATCAAGGATAACTCCCATGTAAGAACAAATCATAGATATTATATAAAGACTCGCTTGACTTGCGGGATTCTGGCCTGTAATTCACAAGTTAGAGATTCTAGGGTTCAGGGTAGGGCTGGACTGTTGCAGAGTGAGAAAAGGGAACTGGGAGATGGTCATTTAGTTTCATCTTGGCCATCGGCTTTGATATTGCTATGGAAACATGTCAGGTCCAGCTGGACAGAAGTGTAAGCATGCTGTGCACAGTGGAGCATGCCTTTAACCCTAGCACTGAGGAGGCAGAGGCCAGCAGGCAGATCTTTGTGAGGCTGAGGCCAGCTTGGTCTACAGAGTGAGTTTCAGGACACCTAGGGCTACACTGAGAATCTCTCTCTCTCTCTCTCTCTCTCTCTCTCTCTCTCTCTCTCTCACACACACACACACACACACACACACAATGTAAACACTAGTCAGAAGACGCCTGTCTACCTCCATCTTTTTATTCCCCAAAGCCCCATACATGGTTTGTACAAAGCATACCTTGAGTGCGGTAAGAAACAAGAGGGTGCTGGGGAAGTGAGTCAATTGTTAATGCGCTTGCCACACAAGTATGACGATCAGATCTCAGACAGCACCCATGTAAAATCTGGGCACATGTCTGTAACTGCCAGTGCTGGGGAGGCGGAAACAGCTGAATCTGTGGAGCTCATTGGCCTGTCACCCTGTTGGTGTGGTAGAATTGTCTGTATTCTGTCAATCATGTTTTAAATGAATGCTGATTGGCCGGGCAGGAAGTATAGGCAGGTCAACCAGACAGGAAGTAGAGGCGGGGCGATGAGAACAGAAGAATTCTAGGAAGGAGGAAGCCCATTCCTTCCCGGAGTCCTGCCCAGACCACCGAAGAAACAGGATGTGATCTGCCCCGCTGAAAAAGGTACTGAGCCATGTGGCTAACACAGATAATAATAATGGGTTAATATAAGTTGTAGGAGTTGACAAGAAACCTGAGCTAATGAACCAATCAGTTTATATTCTTCTGGAGACCTCTGTGTGATTTTCTTTGGGAAAAAGACTGTGGGAACTGGGCAAGACAGAAACCCCAACAAACAGGCCATCATGCTATACCCTGTCCCATCCATCAGCTCCAGGTTCAGTGAGGATTCTGTTTCCAAAAAATGGAGTGGAGAGCAATTGAAAAGAACAGCTGACATAGACCTCTGGTCTCAGCATTTACACACACAAATGAAAACACACACACACACACACACACACACACACACACGGCCAGAAGCTATGAGCAGTACTTATTGCCTTGGAAGTCGCAGAGGACTGGGTTACTGCCATGTGCTTACATTACCTGAACCTATTTTTCAGCATGGTTCCATAAGATACAAGCGGTAATGTCTGCTGCCAGCTCTGGCCATAGTAAAATCCCCAAAGGAAATGGATCTTACCCCGTCGGTTCTGCAGACTTGATGTTCGGTTATACTAACGAGGTAATGCCTTCCTTGGCCTTAACCTGAAATTCTAAGGCCTTGCCCTTGCTCTCTTGCATGCGCACATGTGATGATCTTACACTCACCTGGGAACTACTAATTGGCTGTTCCTGTTGTGACACGTTTGCTACTGTGTCTTCCTTCAGTTGTTTATTGTCTCCTGATTAATGTACTGACAAGTCCTACTTTATCTCAGATTTTTCTTCTAGTCAGAGCATGGCTCTTCCATCTTCAAGCTTCTCTTTGGCAGCTTGAACCCTTCCCTAGGCTTCTTAAGGAAAGACAGGGATCTGGGCCCTGGTGATGAACACGTTCAAAGTGCTGCACCTGGACTGTGTTTGACTGAATCTGTTCCTTTTTTTCCCAACAGAGTGTCTTCTTGCGATTGTATTACCCATCTGAGGATCAAGAACGCTTGGACACTGTTTGGATCCCAAACAAAGAATATTTTTTTGGTCTTAGTAACTTTCTTGGAACACCCCATTTTATAGGCGAATTTTTGAAGTTCTTATATGGTAAGATTTTTATTGATCCTGTTCTGAAGTTATATGCATAATGTATGTATGTGTATATGTGTATGTATGTGTATATGTGTATGTGTATATGTGTATGCATGTGTATATGTGTATGTGTATGTATGTGTATATGTGTATGTATATGTGTATGCATTGTATATGTGTATGTATGTGTGTATGTATATATATATGTATATAAGAAAGAAAAGTTAGAAGCAGTAAGACTATGGTTGATTTTCTCCTCCCATGGTAAGGATGGAATTTCTTTTTCTTTTTCTAACTGTGTGTATGGTATGTGTATATGTGTGTTCTTATGCACACGAGTGCGTTCATGTGAAGGCTAGAGGATAGCCTGAGGTGTTATTTCTTAGGAATGCAGTCCACCTCCTTTGAGACAGGCTCTCTCAGTAATCTGGGGCTCACCAGTTAGGCTAGGATGGCTCATCGGCGAGCCCCAAGAATTCCCCTTCTCAGCCTCCACAGCACTGGGATTACAGGCATATGCCTCATATTTTTATACCACATGCAAGGCCAACACTTTAACAGTTGAGAGATCTCCCTATCCAGAGAGACAGGATTTCCTAAGGAATTAGGCAACATTGAGATAAACAAACGTTCTTTATCATTTTGCGAATTCTGATTTGGATGGAATGGGATGGGGTAGGGATGCCATATTTGCCTTAACATCTTATTCCTGCTCCACAATTTCCCTTCTTACATCTTGTGATGGAAGCCACAATATGGTGAGAATAGCAAATTGTCTGGTGGGACCATTGCCTATACATATTGTTTCAGACAAAAATAGAAAATGAGAAGCCAAGCCTACTACCATCTCACTTATCATAGGAGATCTCAGTTCATGCCCATCACCCACCCACAGAGGACCTACTTCTGTCCTACAGTCCAAGGCAGCCATCATTTAATATGCCCGCATTATACCAAGAAGACTTTCTATTCCTATCATTTGTTAGATTGGGTGTAAATTTGAACCTATGTTAATTATACCTTCAAATTTATCCTTCAGTCTTGGAGAAGCCACTTGTTGGTCCTGGCCACCTAGAACCAAAATAATCACACAGAAACTGTATTAATTAAAACACTGCCTGACCCATTAGCTCTACTTCTTATTGGCTAACTCTTATATTCATTTAACCCATTTCTATTAATTTGTATAGTGCCATGTGGCAGTGGCTTACCAGCAAAGATTCGGCATGTCTGACTCTGGCGGCTCCATGGCTTCCCTCTGACTCCACCCTTCTTCCTCCCAGCATTCAGTCCAGTCCTCCCTGCCTACCTAAATTCTGCCCTATCAACAGGCCAAAACAATTTCTTTACTCATTATTGGTAATCATGGCACACAGAGGAGACTTCCACACTTCAAGTTTTTCAGCTTTGGGAATTCTCTTTAAGCTTATCTTCAGATTTTCATAGAAATTGCTTTAAAGCAAGAAAATACCCTAAACTAGAAAATACTACTGCATAGCATAACAGCCATCACATTCAGTCTTCATGACCACATATTTGTTTATAAGAAAATGACATCCAAATGATCATAACACGAATGAAAAAAACACTAAGATGTAAAGGAAGGGAGGTGGTATTTTCCAGTTTTGAGCTTTTTGTTAGTACTTTATATACAGAAAATGGGCGCTTTATATAAAGAAAACTAATTAGATAACAAGTTTCGTTAAAAGTGTCTAAGATCATAATCACTCCCACCATTTTGTAGAAGAGGAATCTGAAGCTGAGGACCATGCCTGTGGCCAATAACTAGCCAGTGGCCATTTCATGCAAAGCTCGCTCTGGCATGTGAATTCCCCATCTCTCCCATCTTTCACTGGACTGTGAAGCACCATGAGAGGAGTCTCTGGGTCTCTGGTCCTGGCTATCAGTACAATGATCTAAGGTCTCCTGCATGGTTAGTTTAAATTAAATGTTCATCATTATCTCAAAACCTCAAAATAGAAGCAAGCAGTGTCCTTGCAGAATATGCCCGTAAGTAGGAAAACTTCTCCCCGTGGGGTCAGTGACAGTGAAGTAATGCACTCATTGGGGAAAGGCACATTAAGGTCCCTGGTTGGTGAGTGTCTACTATCTGGCTTTTTAAGTGAGCCAATTTTTAAAATCATTGTTAAGACTCCATGGGTTGGGGATTTGTACCCAGATGATAGAAATTAATTAACTAGCAGCATTCAAGCCAGAGGAAATACTGATTTCCCTCCTACTGTTGTCCAGGTTCAATGAAAACGCCTGCAAGCTGGAATTCTCCTCTGAGGACTGGTGAAAAATATCCACTAATTGTCTTTTCTCATGGTCTTGGAGGCTTCAGGTAATGCTTGGGAGACCAGACAGTTTTAGTTCTGAGCCATCACTGCCTAGATTTATTTCTTTAAAAACAAGCAAACAAACAAAGGATCAGATTTCAGAATGTAATGTTGGCCCATGTTGGACACTTGGGGTTCCCACTGACTGTGGGACTGGTCGAAAGTTGGGTAGAATCTCTTCTCAGCACTGTAATCATAGACTAGAAAATTATTTGATTTCTGCTGCATGTGATTGGCAGATGGGAATTCAAGAAACTGGTTTAGCCAGCCATCTACAAAAAAGCTATCTAGGAGCAGAGCTGCATATATTCAGCTTTTGCATTGTCAATGGTTGCCACAGCAGGATTGAGCCATCTTTCTCACACAGCGGGAAGTAGCTAATCTGACATGCAGAAGGCGGGGCTTCATGTCTACACCATCTACCACATCACTTCCTGTTCCTCCAGCAGTGGAACAAACACAGCTCCCAAACATCCCTTTTCTATTTCTGCGGACATGGGAAAGAGATCATAGAAAATGGAGATGTGGCAGGGTGTAGCTGTGACTGAGTTACATGCCCTCTTCTCACAGTCTGATCATTTCTGGAACACTAGACGTGCTAAGTAGTCACACTGCTTTAAGTAGGTTCAAGGCACTGAAGGTACACACGCTCACTTGACCTCAGCTGAGAAAACTCAAGGGCCTGAAGCAGGCCAAGCAGCTAGGAAGTGATGGAACCTGACCTACCTTCCTATGGACGGCCTCCCTGTGTGCATTACCTTGTCAAAAGTTTCTGAAGTTGTGAAGAAGGTTCACTTCCTGCTCTTGCAGAGAACCCAAGCTCATATACCAGAGCCTTCATCAGGTAGTCCTCAGCTACAGATGACTCCAGCTCCAAGGGATACAGTGCCTTCTTCTGGCCTCCACATGCACCTGCACACATGTGCATGTACACAAATAAAAAATTTTAAATCTTTGAAAAAGAAAATCTTTAATCCCAGCACTCAGGAGCAGAGGCAGGTGGATCTCTGTGAGTTCAAGGTCAGCCTTGTCTATAAGAGCTAGTTCCAGGACAGGCTCCAAAAGCTACAGAGAAACCCTGTCTCAAAAAACCAAAAATAAATAAATAGATAAGTAAATAAATAAATAAAAAAGAAAAGTTTACTTACTCTAACCCTAAATGTAAGCCTTTGTTCTTAGCTCTGTTTCATAAGTGACAACAAAGTTGAGTAACAATCTAAAACTCAGATAACTACTAAATGGCAAAGATTTCAAAACTTCAAACTTAAGTTCAACTCACTTTAGCACTGAGCTGTGTCCCCAACTTGTGAGAATGGCTTTTCAATATGGCCCCCACATTTGCCTTTGATAATTAGTATTTTGCATGTCAGTAGACAATGGACAATCAGATCCTTTTCTCAGCACTTCCTAAGAGGAAAGAGAAATCACTAGATAAGGAGAAAATTGAGTCAAGTATGAACTGAAGGAGATAGTCAGGGGAGGAATGAGGAGTGAAAGAGAATAATTAAACCTCTCTCTGTGTGTGTGTGTGTGTGTGTGTGCTGTAGACATGGGTCTGCATCAACCCCAAAAGCCATTATCTGTAATCACTGTGACATTAACTTGGAGTTTCTTTAATTCAGAATTCTTGACAGTTTAGACCACATAATTTTGGCTCATTTTAGAGGTCCTATCCTATGTACTGTAGGACACTTGGTAGTGTCCTTCTGCTTAGTAGATGCCATTAGCTTCCTTTCTCCAGAGGAAGCAAAACACCTCCAGACACTGCCACATGCCTCCCAAGGGGTAAGCTCTTTGAGGACCAGAGCTGCCCCATGTGCTCATACAGAGTGTAACGGGCTCCATGTTCTTCATTTTCTTAGTGGGTTTGGGTTTGTGATGGCTGTTGGTAATTGTAATGCTTCCCTCTTTTGTTTTCTAGAACAATTTATTCTGCTATTGGCATTGGCCTGGCATCTTATGGGTTCATAGTTGCTGCTGTAGAGCACAGGTATGTTCTTGTGTGTGTCAAATTAAAAGAACAAAAAAAACCAAAAAACATGCTAGCATACTTAACTATACCTATAACTATTCTATAAGCTCATAAAAGCCATGGATGGAATTTTGCATGATGAGAACAAAAAGAGAATGAACTACATTGTGAAGACTTTCAAGAGTTCATGCTCTGAGGACAGTAAAGGTCTGCCATGGACTAAGTTGCAGTATTCCAGGCGCTATCTTGGTCCTTTAGAATTTGTAACAATCCTATGTGATGGTTGTTACATTCATTTCACATGAACTAGAAATGGAGGTACTACAGGTAATTTAGCCAAAGTCATTTTACCCAAAATACCTAAAGTTATTAGATGCCAATGCTGTAATTCAATTTCAGAGAGTTTTGTTTTGTGTTGTGTTGTGTTGTTTTTGTAGTACAGGGTGTTGAAAACAGGACATTGTGCATGTTAGGCAAACACTTTACCACTGAGCTCTGTCCCCAGCTCATGAGAATGGCTTTCAATGTGTTCTCGATGTTGCCTTCAAGAATTGTGAAAGCAGAGGGGTTATTTGCATGTTTCTAGACAATGGATGGTTAGATCCTTTTCTGAGCATTCCCTTGGAGTCCTCTTGTGTTTGTGGAGGGGAAAGTAGAGCAGAAGAGGGACAGGAAGTCAACAGATGAGAGGAAAACTGAGCAAGGATGGAGCTGCGGAAGACCGTCAGATGAATGGAGCCTATCTAATCTTTGGATTTCGTGGAGATGGATCTGCATCCGCAATTCATAATCTAATCTGTATGTGTCGTAGAGATGGATCCGCATCTGCAACTTACTATTTTGATGACCAGGTGGCTGCAAAAGCAGACAACAAGTCTTGGCTTTACCTGAAAACGCTAAAGCAAGAGGAGGAGGAGAGAGTTCGGAAAGAGCAGGTACGGTTCAGGGAGAGAAGAGGTGCTGCGGCCTTGATAGCATGATGTCTGTTCATGTTAGCTGCTAGCTCTCGCACTTTCCCAAGGGTCTGTCAGAAGGCTCTCCAAGGAGAGAAAACTCTTTTTATTGAAATGTCTGTTTCACAGAAAAACAAGCAAAATTACTCTGGGAAATGATGATAGCATTCAGAATTTTCTGTTAAAGTATCTAGTTTTTAAATCTCAAACTGATAAAGAAAATGACTAGATCTTCAACCCTAGAAGCATTATTAAAAAGGTTTTGGAGAGGCTGCATACAACAGTCTAAATGCACAGGTCTTGCCTAGAACTCAGGAGGCAAAAGCAGGCAGACCTCTATGAGTTTGAGACCATTTTGATCTACTTATTGAGTTCCAGGTCATTCATAGATACATAATGAGACCCTGTTCCCCTATCCCGCCCCACACAAAAGAAATGTACAGGCCTTAAAATGCACCTGTCTGTGAATGCTGGCTCCATCACTTGGCAGTAGAAAGACGATGAGCAAGTAAACCTTGTGCTTTGATGTGTTAGAAAATAGTGAATGACAATATCTGTCTGTTGTGGTCATTGGAATCATTTTTTGAGATAATGTATACTGACTGCTTCTTTATCTTGGGTGTGTTCAATGTGGCATGGTACTTAGACCCACACACATTTCATTGAAGTAGGCTACACCACTGTGGAATCTTCCTTTCCAGGAAGCCCAGAAAGCTACATGATTAACGAGGTCCCTCCCCAAGGTTGCACAGCTAGGATTTACCTGACTGTTCTACTGTTTGGGGTGATGGCTTTTGTGAGTCACCATGCACGCGCATGTAAGTGACCTTGGTGAACTCGTTTCTTTGGCCTGTTGGCGTCCTCTCTGGGGTGGACAGACTTTGTTCACGTGCTGTATATATTATGTTCACATATTGTATACATTAGTATACAATAACTAGAAACACAAACAAATCACCTCTCAGGGAAGCAAGAGGTGAGCCTCACCTCACTGCTGCTGCCATCCACATCACATGCTTTTATTCCCGTCATTTTCCCCCGAGGTATTTGTAGTGTCTAACCATTTTCCCACAGGCAGCCCTACTCAAACATTATTGTGTAACAATATCTTGTATTATCATTTCCTTCTGATTATTGTCTCAGGTGCGGCAAAGAGCGAAAGAATGCTCCCAGGCTCTCAGTGCAATTCTTGACATTGCATATGGAAACCCAAAAGAGAACATCCTGGATTCAGATTTTGATTTGGAACATCTGAAGGTGGGCATGTGGTAGAAGTCTTTCTTCCTTGGTCTGTGATTTGTATTGTTCTTTGTCGGCTGTTTTTCTGCTACATCGCAACGTATGTGATCGGAACCTTTGTGATGGATGGCTAGGATTGTCAGCGTGACACAGTCTAGAATCACCAGGCAAGAGAGACTCAGTGAGGGGTGGTCTACATTGGGTTGGCCTGTGGATATGTTTGTGGGGGACTGTTTTAATTAATTGATGTGGGAAGTCCACTGAGGGCAGCACTAATCCCTAGGCAGGGGCTCCTGAACTGTGGAAGGGTGGAGAAGTCCACCTAAGCCCAGCAAACAAGTAAGCTAGCAAGCAGGTAAGCCATGCACACATCCATTTCTCTCTATGCTTGATTGTTGATATGATATGACTAGCTGTTTGAAATTCTTGCCATCTTGACTTCCACGCCATCGTGAACTATAAACATGAAACTGTGAGCTAGAATAAATCCTTTCTCATCGAAGCTGCCCCTTTCCCCCCAAGGTATTTTTTCACATCAATAGAAATAAAACTAGACCAGAACCTGCCTGCATGCATGTGTGCATGTGTGTGTGCATGTACACATACCCCCACACCCGCACATGCACACACACACAACGCAGGCACCGGCGAAACCTGCACCAGGTTAAATTATGAATAAAACTGCCTCTTTGAACTGGCAGTTCATATGGTTCAGCTCCAGACTTTGACGGGACGTAATTTCTTGGATAGGAATGGCTTCATATTAGCTTGATCTTGAAGACTTAGCCAAATGTTTTGAATGACATTTCTTTGGGTGGTACAAGTGAATGGCATGAGCTGCAGGTTGGAGGACAGGGTGTAGAAGGAACTAGAAGTCGTTTAGTTTGAGGATAAGATACTGATCTCTTCTCTAGATCCAACCAAGAGCCACCTTCTTCTGTCTTCGTGCCGCCTTACACAATCCCTTGGCCTGACACAAACACCTTTTTTTTTCCTTCTAACTCCTGTCTAATCTTCAACACTCAAGTCAGGCATCACCTCCTCTGAGAAGCTCCTGGGGACTCCAGGACCTTGGCAGAGCCTGGGTTGGCTTTCACACTACCATATGTGCGCCTGGACCTCAGGGCCTCAAATGCCGGGCTGCATTTCATTATGTTGAAAGTCTCTATCGGGTTCTTCCATGGTAAACTGTGAGCTCACTGAAAATGAGACTACAGTGTCTGACATGGGGGACATTCAATAAATACTGAGATTGAATAAACTGATAAACATGGGATGAGGTAAGACAGAAATCAGAGAGGCTCAGTTTCAGTGTAGATGATAAAAACCAGTAAGTTTACCTCTGAATCTCTCTCTCTCTCTCTCTCTCTCTCTCTCTCTCTGTGTGTGTAAAACGTATGTGCCTATGTGTGTGTGCACTATTATGTCATCAAGGTACTAACAGACCTGAAGCGAGTAATGATTGTATGACAGACAGAACTGTTTAATGTAATCTAACAGCAGGTGAGACAGTAACTTGCTGTTCTGCTGTTTTCACCCAGGGCGCTATTGATGGGGATAAAATAGCAGTGATTGGACATTCCTTTGGAGGAGCTACAGTTATCCAAACCCTCAGTGAAGACCAGAGATTCAAGTAAGAGACAAAACAAGATAACCAAAATGACTGGAATTGAGGGCAGGGTAATACACAGAAGAGAGAAATGTTGTTTTTTTTTCTTTGTTTCTGAAATTCTAGCGATTAAGGGATCTTTGGTTTGTACATCTTATTATTTTTCTATATTTGTTTGTTTCATCTTACATGTATGGATGCTTTGCCTGCCTGTATGTATGCTGTGTGCATGCTTTGTGTTGAAAGAGGTCAGAAGAGGGCAGATGCTCTGGAACTCTAATTACCAATAGCTGTGAGCTGCCATGTGGGTGCTGGGAACTGAACCTACGTCCTTGGCCAGAGAAACAGTTGCTCTCAACCACTGAGCTATCTGTCTCTCCAGCTGAAGCTTTACCATTGCTCTTTGCTTCATCAAGTTCGTACATTTTCCTAGGAAGAAACCATTTATTTTGTCCCGTTACCAACACCTTTCTCTTGCCGTTGTAGTAGAGCAGCAATGTGCACGGATGCACTGGCATCTCTGTAGTAGGATATGCAGTCCTTTGGGTGGATTCCTGGCATAACACAGCTCTATGCTGGCTTGTTGAAAGCCTCCACATTGATCTCCAAAGTGCCTGCAGCAATTCACACCCCTCCCAACAGTGAACAAGGCTGCCTCTTTCCCCGTGCCCTTGCTGGCATTTGTTGATTCTCACTGAGATGAGATTGTCTCTCTAAATAGTTTTAGTCTGCACCTCCCTTTTGGCTAAGGATGCTGCACTTTTCAAAATACATATTTGCCATTTGTTTTCCTTTCACAGAACTCTTGACTTGGTGCACTTTGGCCCAGGCTTCTCCTGTTGTTGTCTAGTTGTTCTGAGTTCTTTGTGCATTCGTTATAGATTCGTGTCTGCCTCATATGTGGATCTTAGCGTCGCTGGGGTGAATGTGTTTAGAGATTGGAAACTAGAAAGGGTCTCACGAGCAGTGAAAACAGAGGCTGTGAGGGACAGTGGGGGACGTGACAAAACCCATGTGACAAGAGGGTTTAAGTGTGAATGCAGACCGAGTGGGCGGAGGGAGGGGCAGCCCAGACTAAGGAAGCAGAGCATGCCATGAAGAAAGCTGATTTTAAAATCAGTTTTCTCATCCTTACCTGTCCCCCATTGTCCTCATTTCTCTATAAAAGGCGTCACATGTTCACTTGGAAATTTATCTTTATGTTTTCACTGCGACATGCTTGTCATTGTACTGCCACCATTTTACCTAAGTCACTGGGTTTTGAATTTTAGCGGGAGCTTTTCTTTTCTTTTGTCTTTAAAATGAGGTTGGATCTAAAATCATAGTTATTGGGACCAAAGTCAGACAAGAGCCCAGTTTTCTAACATATAGAAACATTTTCTTTCTTGAACGACTCATCCTAGACTCACATGGACCCAACTGTCTAGGGAGTGGTCTGGATTATTTAAGATGTTTCCCCTCAATAAGAAGGGCGTGTTCTGCTGTCATCTACTTAGATGTGGGTGGATTTCCAAAAAGGCCAGGGGGCAGGATCAAACTGAGTGGGAAGAAGAAAACTTGATTTTAAATGTTTTACATTTTATTTTCATTATTTTAATTATGTGCATATTTGTGTGTGTGTGTGTGTGTGTGTACATGTGAGTGCAAGTGCACAAGGAGGCTAGAGGTGTCAGATTCCCTAGAGCTAGAGTTACAGGTAGCTGTGAGCCACCTAGCGTGGACCTCTGCAAGAGCAAGCAGTAAAGACTCTTAACCGTTGATCCATCTCTCCAGTCCCCAAAATTATATTCTCTCAACGGTTACTACATGCATTTTACCCTCTAAATACAGTTCTCTATGTTTGGGTATCTTGTTACTCTGAAATAGTGTAACAGACACTGTAAGAGGAGAGGTCGCTTGTTTGTCCTGCTGCCCAGTTCCTGGCCACCCGGCTAGCTTAGCCCCCAAAATAATCACACAGAAACTGTATTAATAAAATCACTGCTTGCCCCATTAGCTCTAACTTATTGGCTAACTCTTACATCTTAGTTTAACCCATTTCTAGTAATCTGTATATCACCACGAGGTTGTGGCCTACCAACACGTCTATCTCTGGCGGCGGATCCATGGTGTCTACTGACTCCGCTTTTCTTTCTCCCAGCGTTCAGTCCAGTCCTCCCTGCCTACCTAAGTTCTGCCCTATCAACAGGCCAAGGCAGTTAGTTTCTTTATTCAGTAATGGTAATCACAGCACACAGGGGACTACCACATCAAGACACACTGTGAAGTAACTAAGACTTTGGAAATGGGCTGGAGACATTAATCAGCAGGTGAGAGCATGCAGTTAATCAATTCCCAGCACCATGTCAGGCAGTGCATAGCCACCTTGACTCCAGCTCTAAGAGATCTGACACCATCTGCTGGCTGTTATGGAAATCTGCACATAACCCCCCATGTGCACACAGACAGACAGACAGACAGACACACACACACACACAGATACACACAGACAAGCAAACAAAAAACTTAAAAAAAAACCCCAATGTTTGAAACACAGAAGAAATAAGGCAAAATTGCTGTTTTTCAGTTTTGAAGTAATTGCAACTGATTTACAGATATTTTGGAAACCTTGTGACAAAAATGAATATGGAAAACTTCAAGAAAATGGCCTTGTTTGTGTTATGATTCCTAAAGAAAATAGTAATGCAATGTCAGGTCAGCAGTGTTCCAAAGCCGACCATAGCTCCTGAGAGATGGGTAGTAAGTTGCTGTGGTAGGAAGGTCTCTGGTGGCCAGCCTCCATTCTCCATCACTATCGTGTCTGCAGATGTGGGGTCGCTCTCGATCCGTGGATGTATCCGGTCAGTGAGGAGCTGCACTCCAAAATCCCTCAGCCCCTCTTCTTCATCAACTCTGCACAATTCCAGTCTTCTAAAGCCATCGAGAAAATGAAAAAGTTCTACCAACCTGGCAAGGAAAGAAAAATGATTACAATTAGGTGAGTGCTCACTTGCTAGATGCTAGACTTGAAACTCGGTAGAGTGGATATCACCATCGGGGAGTCTTTGCAAAATGACTGTGCTGGTGTTTAGATTTTAGTATAGAGAATATACTCTGTCACCTCCAGTACTCTTAGACTTTCTCTCTTTCTTTTTTCCCAAGACAGGGTTTCTCTGTGTAGCCCTGACTGTCCTGGAATTCACTTTGTAGACCAGTTTGGCGTCGAACTCAGAGATCTGCCTGCCTCTCCCTCCTAGGTGCTGGGATTTAAGGTGTTCACTAGCACTGCTGACTTACTCTTTCCTTTTTGATGCGGTGAATGTGAGAGTTTTGCCTGCCTGCCTGCGCACCAAGTGTGTGTGTGCAGTGTCTCCAGAGGCCAGCAGAGGGCATCAGATCCCCTCCCAGAACTGGAGTTGTACTCACAGTTGTGAGCTTTGAGTACTGAGAGCCAAACCCTGGACATCTGCAAGAGCAGCCAGTGCTCTTAACCATGGAGCCATCTCTCCAGCCCTAAATTTAAATGGAAATGTTTTTAGTTTTTATATTGGCAGTTTAGTCTATATTAGATACTGACTACGTTCATCTCAACACTTGAACATACCTACGTATATGGGGAAGTAGGAGTGAGGGACAGCAATTCATCCTTAGGCCATGTAAGGAAGTCTTTAAAGAAAAAGTGAGAGCATCTATTGTGTTTATCTGTTGGAACAACATATGAGTTTATGAACTTTGCCAAGCTCTAAAAGGATGCCCGTGAGTGATAGCCATATGCTTATATCCTGATGTGGTTTTAAACTCACAAAAATATTATTCGAACCGGGGCTAGAGAGATGCCCAGCAGTTAAGAGTGGTTGCTGCACTTGCAGAGGCCTGAATTTTGGATACTAGCTCCCATGTCAGGCCTCTCACAAATAAATGCCTACATCCCCAGCTCCAAGGGATTCCATGACCTTTTCTAATCTCTGTCAGCAAGTGCACACAAACACACACACATACATATGCACACACACACACAGCTACACACAGAGAGAAATAAAAATAAATATTTTTAAAAAGACTTTCAAGCAGAAATATAGCTCATATTTCTATTCTCTGAACCCTGGTTAATTCAGGAGAGGGAAAAAGGCAGGAAGGATGTTCCTAGAATAGTTCTACCTACCCATAATTTGTCTTTTCAGCTTCCATTTCCATAGCTCTAGTTACCTATGGCCAGTTGTGGTCAGGGAATATTAATTGGGAAAATTCTAGAAGTAACAATCCACCGTTTTAAAGTGTGAGTAGCTCTCCATAACAGAGTGAAATCATGTATCATCCCGGCTTGATGGGAACTGTTCCTTCATCCAGTGCATGCGTATTGTATGTGCAAACCTCCTGATAGTCACATCTTGTCACCCAGCCATCAGACCAGCTATCATGGGGCTAAGTATTCACAATACATACAGTTCAGTAAACTGGTGAGGAAGGGAAAAAGAAAGTCAATCACTTTTCCATTTTCCCCCTTTCTCTTCTCCTGTTTTCTTTTTTAACATATTGTTTTGGTACTCTTCCTGTTTTTGTGTTAAAGACAACAACAACAACACGATACTCTGTGGGCTGGAGGGAAGGCTCAGCAGTTAAGAGCACCCGCTGCTCTGCCAGGGCATCTGGGTGATCTTCCCAGCACCCACATGGCAGCTCCCAACCATCTGCAGCTCCAGTGGAGATCGGATACCTCATTCTGGCTTCCATGGGTACTTACTGTACATGTGGTGCACAGACACATTCAAGCAAACATTCATAGACATAAAATGAAAATGAATAAATTATCAAAGCAGTTCAAAAGAGCACTCAGTACTAAAAGGGAAATGAAAGAGAAAAATACTCTGAGAAGAGTTAGCTCACAGTTCAAGGTGACAGTCTGTCAGTGTCATGGAGCATCAGAGAATTCCCCACAGGCACGCATGGGGTCTGTCTCTCGGTGATCACACAGTATATACATGGGTCTGTCTCTCGGTGATTCCACAGGATATACATGGGTCTGTCTCTCAGTGATCACACAGTATATACATGGGTCTGTCTCTCGGTGATCACACAGTATATACATGGGGTCTGTCTGTCAGTGATCACACAGTATATATATGGGGTCTGTCTGTCAGTGATCACACAGTATATACATGGGGTCTGTCTGTCAGTGATCACACAGTGTATACATAGGGTCTGTCTATCGGTGATTCCACAGTGTATACATGGGGTCTGTCTGTCGGTGATCACACAATGTATACATGGGGTCTGTCTGTCGGTGATCATACAGTATATACATGGGGTCTATCTCCTGGTGATCACACAGTATATACATGGGGTCTGTCTGTCGGTGATCACACAGTGTATACATGGGGTCTATCTCTCGGTGATCACACAGGGTATACATCGGGTCTGTCTCTCCGTGATTTCACATTCTATAACTGTGACAACTGAGATTTGTTTTTGATTATAGACAGGCTCTTATTCCGTCTTATCGTAGCCCTGGCTGGCCTCAACTCATAGAGATCTGCCTGCCTCTGCCTCCTGAATTCTGGGATCAAACACACCACCACTCCCAGGCCCACATATATTATTTTTATTATAATGCATTAGGCTTCCTGTATTTTTCAAGATGTTGTTCCAGCACTTGGGAGACTGAGGTAGGAGGGCTGTGAGTTCTAGTCTACCCTGGGCTATAAAGACATTGTCTCAAAGAAAGGTTTAATTATTCTAATTCATAAATTAAACTTTTCATAGGTGGACAGGACCGGAAAAAAAGAGAAACAAACAAACAAACAAAACCCAGGCATGGCTCTATTTTTAGTTTTACTTGCTCCTGCCCCTCCCGCATAAGGGAAACTGGAGAGGGCATTATCCCCATCCCCCACTGGGTTAACAAATGGCGGAGTCACTTCCAGCTGAAACCGGTTGTTGGGAGAAGTGGCCCTACAGTGAGTCCTGTAGAACTGAGAGTTTAGACAGATGGTGAGGCACAGGCAGTTTAAAACTTTATGTTAATGCATTTGTATGTTTGAGTCTCTAATTCTCAACCGGAAGTCTTAGAGAGCCCTCAACCCTCGGGCGCCGTCTCCATCTGCAGTCTGGAAGCAGAGGGTGGGGGAATGCTTGTGTCCAGCTCCCTGCATCCTTCCTACACAAGCTGGGGCCCCAATCCCATGCTGTCTTGCAATGGGACGGTCTGGCCTGTGCCTGCTGCGATTTCTCCCTACTTCCTTTCTGGACTCACCTCTTAACCTTTATCTCTTCCTTTCTCTGTGAGAGCCCTGGACTGGAGATGGCTCAGTAATGGAGAGCCTTTGCTGCTGCCGCGCACCAGAGTTTAGTTCCCGGCACCCAAGTCAAGTGGCTTCATGACACCTCTTGTAACTAGATGGGGTTGAAGAGTGAAGAGCCGCTCTCAGAACAGGCTCTTAAGGAACACGGATAGTAGATGTGAGGAGAGGTGTCGGGTCGGAAGGGAAAGCGCAAGTGTGAAGGAAACAGAAAAGTTGCAACAGACACAGGAAGTATCTGATGTTTCAGAGTAGAAAATGAAGACACAAACCCTCGGAATGACTGACCTGGCTGCCGCAATCTGCTGCCGGTTAATCAGAGAGCCGTGTAAGTGGTGTAAGCTGCTTACAATGAAATACAGGGACTGTTCTAAAATCTCTAATCCTCGCTGTTCTGACTGGCATTAAATAATACGATGCTAAGGGACGGGGTAGGTGGTAGGCTCTGTATGAGTTGATGACGCTTTGAACACATACTACGTTCCATCTTCTCAGAAGTTTTCTGGTCAACGGAAGACTGTAATTTATTTTTTCTAAAATTAAGACACAGGTTGCGCCAGTTAGTTTTTGCCAACTTTATACAAACTGAAGGAGCCTCAACTGAGATATTACCTCCATCAGACTGGCCTGTGTACTTGTCTTGGGGGCATTTTCTAATGACTGGTGTGGGAGGGCCCAGTCCACCTAGGAGCGTGCCACACCTGACTGGGTCCTGGGTTCTATAAGAAAGCAGGCTGAGCAAACCCTGGAAACAAGCCAGTAAGTAAGCAGCACCTTTTCACAGTCTCTTTCAATTCCTGCCTCTGGGTTCCTGCCTTGTACTTGCCTTGACTTCGAAGCCTCAATGAAGGACTGTATATAGTCTGGAAGTGGGCTAAATCCTTTTCTCCCCAAGTTGCTTTTGGTCATGGTGTCTATCAGAGCAAGAAATGTAAACTAGGGCACAATTTTCCCCCCTAGCAGGAAGAGGAATTGTATTTAAGGAACCTTAACTGGACATCTTTTGACCCTCATGTGTATCGAAAATGACCAGATTCCACATTCTGGTTTCTTTGTTTTTCAGAGAATTGTCTAGCTGGGCCAGAATCACTTTTGTACAAATGTTTTTTTTTTCAAGTAACAGGAATTATAGATATCTTTCTCTTTTAGGGGCTCAGTGCACCAGAATTTTGCCGACTTTACTTTTGTTACTGGCGAAATAATTGGAAACAAGCTGACATTAAAAGGAGAAATAGACTCTGGCGTGGCCATCGACCTCACCAAAAAAGCCTCGTTAGCTTTCCTACAGAAGCATTTAGGTAAGAAACGGCCTTCCTCTGTGCCTCAAGTCGCTTGGTTCTCAGAACAAAAACATTTTATATTCATTCAGTCTTAGTCTTATTGTAGCTTTTCCATTTGGTTTTTAGTAGATAAAGCAGTAAAATAATTTAAAAAGGAACACTTCAAAAAGTGAATTATGGTGCCTTGTATTCTTTAAGATGTGTATATTATCTTTAGTATATATATGCATTAGCATATGTATATATATGCATTAGCATGTGTATCTATATTTATATAGATATAGGTATATACACTTGTTGAACCTAACATTCCTTCTGTGGAACATGGGGTGAATTTACATGTCGGAATACTGACAGCCACTTGCTTTTCTCTAAGCCTCTCTGGAGATTCTGTATTTGCTAATGCAACCTGGTGACCTCAGACAGAACTCCTGGCTACCCAGTGTTCTGTTCTCACTGTAATGGTTCTGTAACTGGTGATTTGATGGTGCCACCTAGCGGCACCCAACTGTTTAATAGTCTTGACCGTGTATTTTATATATATAGGACTTCATAAAGACTTCAATCAGTGGGACTCTCTGGTGGAAGGAAATGACAAGAACCTGATCCCTGGGCCACCCTCAAATGTCGTCACCCAGTCCCTGGCTCTGCAACACTCTCCAGAATCACACCCCCAGAATTAGAAGAGCTGGCTACACAATCTACTTGTGAAATTGAGAGTGACAATAAGAGAGAGAACGGAAGAGATAGAGAGACCTTAATGTATTTATCCAAATAACCATTTTTTAAAATGTAGACTGTACTGTGGAATAATGATGGATGCCTAGATTAAGAGTTTTTCCCCATGTAAATGTAAAGAATACAATGAAGAGCATATGAAAATCATTACCAGTCTAAATCTTAATTTTCCAAAGCTGGTGGTGGTCTTTGTGTCAAATGAAAATCTGCTTTCTTAGTATACTTACAGAAAAGTCTATTGATGGGATGATGGCAGTGACAATCAAGATTCTCAAACTTACAATAAAAACAGATCATCCTGTCTTTGGTTTTCTGTTCTGAGCAGCAGAGTTGAGTTTGAGCCACGTAGGCTCTGCATGGAATCTGGTAGCATTTATCTGAGTTTTGGCTGAGGTAAGAAACTTCAGCTAAAGCCATTGTCCTGATGCAGGCTTGGCGATGTTGTCCAGTTTCAGCTGATGGTGAAATGTGACATGTGTGGGGTTTTTAGATTATCTGGGGGCAGGGGCAATAGAGTCAAGACAGTTGGTATTTTAGGTTTTTAGTACTTTAATCTCTCTTTACTAAATGGAGATGTTGTGATGTTAGGCTGCATGAGGCAGGCCAGGAGTCCCGCCCCCTACCCCAACAGTAGCTGTTTACCCAAAGACTGTAAAGGGCATGAAGGAAATGTTCAAACTTCTCAGCTAACTTGGGATGTTTTAAATTTCTATGACATGATGTGGTATGATTAACAGCTAAGCGGAAGTTATGTGCACTATGCGTGTGCATGTGGGGTGCTGCATGTATGGTGTTCGTGTGTGCGTTGCCTGCGGGTGCACATGTCATTACACACATGTGGAGGTCAGAAGACATCTCCTCACCAGTAGCCATTCAAGTAAAGTCTTTAGATAGATAAAATTCCTGAACACAAAACTGAAGGCTTTTGTAATCTGGCCATAATGTGTCTTCTCTCCCTCTTGGTAATTTATAATATTCCTCCATGTCAGCCAAACTATCTATTGCATTTACCTTAAGAACAAGCCATGTTTTTCAATTTGTAATAACTCTCCTCTGTGTGGGTGTGCAGGCGCATGCACACATGCATGCCTGTGCATGTGTGCGCATGCGTGCGCGCGTGCATGCTTGTGTGTGCATGTACGCACGCACACACACGCCTGCCACTTGTGCAGGTGCTGGTTGAGCCCAGAAGAGGACACTGCCTTTCCTGGAACTGAAGTTACAGTTATAAGCTGTCTCACGTTGATGCTGAGAACCGACCTCTAGTCCTCCGTAAGAACAGTATGCATTCTTGCATCTTAACTGGCGAGCCATTTCTCTGCCCTCTTCCTCATTTTGTAATGCAACTTCCTCTCCATTCGCACTTACTGAAATAATACCCATGTGTTGTTGATGATGATGCTTTTGCGTTTTCAAGGCAGGGTCTCACTGTGTAGCCCCGGCTAGCCTGGAACTCACCCAGTAGACCGGGCTTGCTTTGAACTCAGGTCTTTGCCTCCGGAGTGCTGAGTGTAAAGACCTGTGGCACCATGCCCTATTTTCAAGGTGCTTAATTCTCACTGTTCCCTTGGGACAGCAGGGGCCAGTATTTTTACATATTCACTTTCTAACTGTTTGCATTGGGTGTACCTTTTTTATTTTAGATATGGCTAAGTGCTGTGGCTGAAAGGAATTTTTATTCAAGAATCCTTTTTTTTTAAAACAGTTTGTGGTTTGTGCAGATGCTCAAAAGAGAAAAATGATTGGAAAGCATCCCACGAGCTACAGTTCAAAACATGAACTAGCACACCGGGCATTTCCCAGAGGAATGAATAGTGCTTTACACATCTCAAGAGCCTTTCATGTTGTGTGTAATATTTTTGTACCTAATCTTTAAGAAAAAATTGTAAAAGATTTATTTTTGTGTACATGAGTGCTTTTGCCTGCAGAGGCCAGAAGAGGGCTCTGGATCCCCTAGACTGGAGTTACAGGCTTATGGGCAGCAGGGTGGATTCTGGGAACCGACCAAGTGCTCTTTGGAGGAGCAGCCAGTCAGCGCTCTTACTGGCTGAGCCATCTCCCCAGATCCTTCTGCCCAATTTTAACCCTTCCAGAAGGTTTCACAGCTATAGCATGGGTGAAGAGCCATGCTTAAGGGCAGTACACAGCTTACTCAACTCACATATCAAGTAAGTAGCTCATAGCTCTGTTTGCCAAAGTGTAGCTCTGGACGCTTTCCATAGCATGGCCGGTGGACACCAGTTTTCAAAGTATGAGCTTGGAAACGAGATGGATCCGGTTTTAGTCAAGCCCTTCACATTTTTCAACTGGCCATGGGCAAATAATCAGCTTTTCTAAAAAACAACGCAAGTTGTTTTCCTCTGTGAAACCTGCACAGTATGCACCCCAGAATTCATCATGAAAATGGGAAATTGCCTTTAGGGAACCAGCTGAGAGGCCAGTGAGAGGTTTCAGCTGGGAAAGGGGCTGCCCTCACTCTGGATGGCCTGAGTTCCAGCCCCTGGATCCTGGTCTGCACATTTGTACCTGTGCAGGCACGCATCTACACACACATGTCCCAAAAGAAAAGGAATTTTAAAAGACCAGCTGTGTGACTCACAGGTAAAAGCTAATTTTTCTTTTCTTTTTTTTTTGGACCGGGTCTCATTATGCATCCTGGGCTTAACATGTGGAGCAGGCTGTCCTCAGTTTCACGAGAGGGCACTGCCTCTGCTCCTGAGTGCTGAGGTTAAAGGTGTGCACCACCAGATCAGAGCTAAGTAACCAAGCTTATCCATGCCTCAGTTACAGAGGAGAGACAGAAAATCAAATGAGACTATCACAGCTTTCAGGATAACCTTTATTCAAAGCTCGTGTTGCATCTGTGTATACAGTTGAAACAGAACAGCAGCTACCTATTAAGGAGACCAATGGGGCAAAGTTTCAAAATCAAAACAGTGGTTCTGAAGGTTTTGCTAACAGCCAGGCTGCCTGGTAGCATCCTGTCATTCTCATCATGAACCTAGAATTTTCTATTTTAATATAAACAATCTATTGAAAATATACCATTTTTATGAATATAGTAATGTGTTAGCAAATTGTTTAGCAAAATAAATTATCCTGGCTGAGAAGAAAGACTACAGGCTGCAAGACAAGCCCAGATGCCTCTAAAGAACAATGAACAGGCTGCTTCGCCAACCCGACACCCATAGTTTCTGTCACAGATCAGTTCCCCCTAAGGACAGCTTCCAGGGTCACACGCTTTACATTTGGTCTGGGTACCGTGTGACTTGTGAAGGACAGCC
>LOEQ01003423.1:62593-78871 GCA_001685075.1 Bramus lutescens
GGCAGGTCTATATATTCAGAGTTGTATCGGCATCACCACCACACTCCTCTGAAACAGAAGAAAGGTCTAAGTCAAGCAAGCATCCAGACAACAGGGCAGGAAGGAAGAAGGATGGCCTAAGGGGTACCCAGAATCATTATAAAGAAGTAAGGTGTTTTCTTTCTAATACCCCGGCTCTCTGTGCCTAGTACCAGCACTTACTTAAGACATGGTGAAATTAGCTCATTTCATCTCTTTCTAGAATGAGGAGGGTATACAAGGTGACCAATCAGTTTGTGGATTAGCCTGGCTTTCCCATATTCCACTACAGTCACAAGGGGCCGATTTCCTTCTGAATGGGCTGTGATTCTAAGAAGCAGCATGCTGGCCTAGTCTGTTTTTACTTTATCTGGTATATGTGTGTGCATGTATGCACACATGCATGGGAATGTGTGGAAGCAGAGACAACTTGGCAGGAGTCAGTTCCTCCTTACACTATGTACTGGTTCGGTGGGTTTTTGGTTTTGTTTTTTTGAAGTTGACACAGGTTAGGGTCAACAAAGAAAAAGGAACTTCATTGAGAAAATCCCTCCAGTCGACCGGGCTTTAGGCAAGTCTGTGGGACTTTTCCACGTTGGAGAACCTACTGCCTACTGTGGGTGGCGCCAGCCCTGGGTAGGTGGTCCTGGGAGGCCTAAGAAAAGTAGCTGATGATGTACTGGAGAGCAAGATAGCAAGCAGCATCCCTCCATGGTTTCTGCTTCTGCTCCTGCCCGAGTTCTGTCCCTGAATTTCCTCAGTGATGGACTGTGACTGGACTGTCCCAGATTCTCCTCCAAGTTGCTTTTGGTCATGCTGTTTATCAGCACAATTGAAAGCAAACTGGAACACATCCCGTGGGATCCAGGGACAGAAAGCAGGTCAGCAGGGCTTGGCACTGGGCTGCTATACCCACTGAGCCATATGGCCTCCCACCTAGGTACCGTTTGTGAAAAAGAAATGTGAAGTTCTGGGAATAGCCAACAAGCTGAATCTTATCATGGAGATAAGGCAATGTCCAAAAAGAAATTCCAAAGATTGACAGACAGATAAATTCAATACTTAAGTAATTCTGAGCAAGCACCTAACTTTTAGGTTCTATGTATTGTTTTGTGGAATGGGGAGAAGGCCGCTAGGTACGTGCACAGCCCATGGCACACAGCCTATGCGTGCACAGACCATGTGTGTGGAGGTCAGAGGACAATTTGCAGATGTTTCTCCTTTCACCACGTGGGTCCCTAGGTTTGAACTCAAGTGCTTTCCCCTGCTCACTGATGCCAGCCATCTTGCTTGCCCCGAGAAAACCAATCCACGCTTTTTAAAATGTTAACTTGTCAAGTACAGAAGTTAACTTCCAAGACGTATTCAAAACACCAACAAAATTCCCTCGGACATCTTAACAAGTCTTCTTATTGACCCCATCAACCGCATTTAAACATTTTATCACCCCACCCCCGCCGCCACTTGGTTTTGCTGACACCCGCAGACGCTGAGAGAGTAAAGCTAATGCTGTCTGCAAGTCTTGGGCTTTCTGGCTGACAAAGGGGTTGTGGTTTTAGACAGACAGGTTACCTTTGACCGCAGTGTCAACCGGCAACACGAAGGAAAGCTCCTTTTCCACTGTTTGGAATGCAGCCTAGCAAATGGAACCTCTGAGTTATTATCATTATTAAAGTTGTAAGCACAGAATAGTTTAGAGTCAGAACCTCACCACGGATGACGAGAAATGGTCAGAAATTCCTGATGAGTGGCCGTGGTTTGGTTTCAGAGCCAGGCATTGGGATCATAAACACGCCTCTGTTTGCCAAGCTCTCCCTCCCAGTCCCATCTCTGCTCTGCGGGAACATTCCACACAGGCAGGAAAATTCCTTTCATGGAGGTATGCTCTCCCAACCCTGGTGGCTTTGTCTGATGAAGGAAGGAGAAGGTGTTTGTGCAAATGGGTGTGCTAGTGTGCACCTATAGTCCCAGCACTTGGGGGAGGAGATGGAAGGGTCAGAAGTTCAAGGTCATCCTCCACTATAGGGAGCTCAAGGCCAGCCTGGGAAGATGCAGTGTACTTGGCCCTAACATTCACACTGTACCCCCTGCACTCCAAACTCAGATCATTGCAGAAGGGAGCAGTAAGAGTCAGAGGCAGTGCTTGGCTACACGTGTGTTCTCAACCCAGCAGGGCAGCTGCACACACAGAATCTTAAGACAGCACGCACAAGTCCTACACAAACCCAAGTTTGACCAAGCCCAGCACAGAGATGGGTGTTGAGCTTTAAATCCCACCCCTAGCCATGGGGACACTGGCAACTGGGAGAAGAGGTGACAGTTTTCTCAGGAGCTGAGTGAGCATCTGCTAAGTCAACTATGCCCCAGTGCAAAACCTCACACTCAATGCCTGGGCAGCACAAATCCATCTCAAAGGGTAGAAAACAAAAAGGATTCGAGGTTGGGGGGAGGGCAGTGAATCCGGAAAGAGCTGGGGAAGGGGGTGTTCAAGGTTGGGTGGGTGGAGGAGGGGAGGGGACCTGGAAAAAGCTGGGAAAAGGGGGGGTTCAAGGTTGGGTTGGGGGAGGGGAGGGGAGNGGGAGGGGACTGGAAAGAGCTGGGGGAAGGGAGGTGAATATGATCAAAACACATTGCCTGAAACTCTCAATGAACTGAAAAAAGAAACAGAAAAAAAGAAAAAATATAAGCCAAGCTTTGAAAAAAATGGGAAATGGGCCATCACTCTTCAAATAGCTACTACCGTTTATGGTAAGACTCAAGTTATTAATGACTATGGTCCTTTCAATAACTAATAGCATTATGTGCAAGGGAATGTCTTACTGGTAAGACATTTTGTGGTAAAACTAAATCAGACAAAAATTCTGAAAAGAAATCAGAAAGACACCTAGACACGAATGGCTTCATGTGTCATAAAGTAATGCACAGATAACTCATAACACTCGTGTAAGTGGGTATTATCTGAGTTTGCCCACTTTAGAGAGAGGGTCATTTAAGTCCCATCAAACAATGGTGACACTTTTCTCCTAAGTAGTTTCTCAGTATCTGCTAACTGGCTTAGTTAAGGCCACCAGCAGTAGTATCTAGGAATGTCCCATTCAGGTATTCCTAAGTAGGCCCTCCTGCTCTGCTTTGGCTGCTACAGGCATTTTATCCAACTACAATTCTACATACCTATATTTGAGTATGAACTCTTCAAAATCCACAGTGAGAGCCAAGCAGAAGGGGAAAGAAGTGGAGTAAAACTGTAACCGGTTGCTGTGATCCACAAAGGGGGTAAAGAGCAAAGCTGTCAGCAACCACGCACTCTGAAGATGCTGCAGGCCCTGTATGTCATACATTGCTTCCGGCCTTCTGGTTGCAGCCAGTATGGAGTGAGCTGGCTCCCTAACCTCTCTCTTCTTCTACTCATCACAGCTGTCCTTTCTGGACACAATGAAAAAAGGCAAATACTGGGCAGACAATGACAAGAAAACTGGGACACGGGAGGTGGGAGTTTTACTCCCCATCCCCTTTGCACGGAGGGTAGGCCTGTGTATTGTTATGTCACTATGATTGATTTAATAAAATGCTGAATGGCCAATAGCTAGGCAGGATTTCCAGGCACAGAGGATTCTGGGAAGAAGGATGGAGTCATGAGAAGACACAGAGGAAGCATGCTATGTAGGAGATGAGTTAACAAGCCAGGAGCCATGTGGCAGCATGTAAATGAATAGAAATGGGTTAATTTAAGTTGTAAGAGCTAGTTAGAAACAAGCCTAAGCTATAAGCTGAGCTTTCATAATAAGTCTCCGTGTAGTGATTGGAAGCTGGCTATCAGGACAGAGAAAGACTCACTAAGGACCTGAGTTCGATCAACAACATTCATATAAAAAGCAGGGTATGGCAGAGCATGCTTGTAATTCCTTTGTAGAGAGTGACAGAGATAGGCAGCAACCTGAAGCTTGCTGTCCAGTCAACACAGCTAAACTGAAGAGCCCCAGTTCCCAGTGAGAGACCCTGTCTCGAAACCAGACCCACCGGGGGGATGGCTCTTGGGGAATACGAGGTTGACCTCTGACCTCTGTCTTCCACGTGCATACACGTGTACACATGCCCTCCACATCCAAAAGGTGACACAACACAGAGGAACCCTCAGGGCTGAGGAAGCACAGGCTTAGCCCCTAGCACCAACTATGAGCTACGGCTAAGTTTCAGAACAGCCCTGTGTTGTGCTCAGCCACAATAGCCCAGGAGGTTCTCATACCTGTCTACCACTGTGTAAGTTCCAGAATGACCTCCCAGTAGCTGAAGTACTGAGCACACCTGAGCAACAAGGCAAGAGCCTTGAAAACTAAATGGACATGGGAACCATGAGCCATAGACAGATAGTGATTACAGCAGGAACCTCTGTCAATCAACTACTGAAACTACAAAACCCTCAGCCTTCTCCAGGGGATGTGTACAGGACCCGGATCTTAAAAGATTCAAAATGCTCAGTACATTACCCAGAATGACCCAGCTCACAAGGAAGTAGGGAAACCTGAACCATTTTTCCAGGGAAAAGCCAATCAACAGAGGTGAAGTGATGACCAAGCATTGCAGAGAATTCAAATCCAGCCATCCAAACACACAAACTTCCCCACCCAAGGACACATCCCAAAGGCTGTGGAAATCGCCCACCATTATAGTCCTTGACAGACTATGATCCCCCAGGCTGCAGCATCACCCATGTTTGCCATGTGTGAAATAAATACTTGAAATTCAGTGTGAGCAGTAAATGGTAAAGGGAACCAAAGCACCAGCCTGCTTGGCTTCTGCAGACTGCAGAGGCTGCTACCTTTTCATATTTAAATTTTAAAAACAGTTCTTTATTTATGTGTATGGGTGTGTCTGTGTGGCTGTGTGCATGATAAGTGCAGGTGTCCTTGGGGGCCAGAAGAGGGCATCAGATCCCCTGGAGCTGCCCAACCTGGGAGCTGGGAGCCCAACTCAGGTTCTCTGCAAAGCAGCAGGTGATCTTAGCTCTGAGCTACCTCCAGCAACTTCGTTTTAAATTTTGTCCTTTTTTTTTTTTATCAAATATACCACATGAGACATCAATACCATTTTTCTTTTGAAAGAAAGAAAGAAAGAAAGAAAGAAAGAAAGAAAGAAAGAAAGAATCTTTCTTTCTCTCTCTCTCTCTTTCTCTCTCCTTCCTTCTTTCTTTCTTTCCTTCCTCCCCCTCCCTCCCTCTCTCTCTCCTTCACTCCCTCCCTCCATCTCTCCCTCCCTCCCTCCTTTTCTACTTTTCTCCCTTTGTGAGACAGGGTTTCTCTGTGTAGTCCTGGCTATCCTAGAACTCACTCTGTAGACCAGGCTGGGCTCAAACTCAGAGATTCTCCTGCCTCTGCCTTTCCAAGTGCTGGGATTAAAGGCATGGACACCACCACCTGGCTCATTTTCTTTTTCATTCTTTAACCTCAAAGTGAAAATTCAAGGAGTAAACCATGAATGATTAGTTTGCCAAAGTGATACATGACCTCCAATCCCAGAAACATTAGATACTGATGTTCTCAACTGTTGTTGATACAGTTTTTTTCTTCCTCATTTTTTCCTAACACCAGGGCTTTGAAAAGTGCTTGTCCAACTGTCTTGAAAAAAAAAAAACAATGCTTTCATTAGTTAATGCTTACACAGTCATACCTCAGAGGGGTTCTTATCTACCTTGGGGATACCATTCCAGACATTCTCGGGGCTTACTGTCTCCTCCACACCATTTGAAAGGTTCAAAACCTACAAGAGAAAAGAGACCACTTAGTAACAAAACCAGGCAAACTCCACAAACTGTAAGAGTGAAAACAATTTCATCAGCGGCTGGGGATATGGCCCTGTTGGTAGGGGGCTTGCCTAGCATGCAGAGCTCTAGGCTCAGCCCCCAGGGGTAGAGATGCATGCCTGTCGTCCCATTGCTCGAGAGGTAGAGACGGGGGCTTAGATGTTCAAGGAAACCCCTTGCTACATATAGTTTCAGACCAGCTTGGTTTACATGAGACATTGCCTCAAAAGAAAAGAAAATGGGGGCTGGAGAGATGGCTCACATGTTAAGAGCATTGCCTGCTCTTCCAAAGGTCCTGAGTTCAATTCCCAGCAACCACATGGTGGCTCACAACCATCTGGTGCCCTCTTCTGGCCTGCAGTCATACACACAGACAGAATATTGTATACATAATAAATAAATAGATATTTAAAAAGAAAAGAAAATGGTTATATTAAATTTTACCCTCTATTTTAAATGCACTAGTATAAACACATTGAATATGTATATTAAGAGATAAAAAATTATTAAAATTTATACCTCAAGTGTTCCAAATTTAATGGAAAAAGATCTACAGTCAGGCAAAGACAATAGAACGCAGTACATACAGTTCTGCCACCCCCTGCAAGTCTGCTTCTGCATGCTCAAACACTCAGATATACAGCTTTTTCTTGGGAGTAGAGTTTGAAGCTATAGGGAAATCTACACAGTAACAGCAGAGTGTTTCTCAGAAGAGGAAATGGGTAAAGGAAATATTTAAAGATAATTTGGAATTAATTACGTGGTGAGCCAGATGTGGTGGTGCACACCTTTAATCCTAGCACTTTGGAGGCAGAGGCAGGCAAATGCATGAATTCGAGGCCAGCCAGGGCTACACAGAGAAATCCTGTCTCAAAAAACAAACAAGATAAACAAATCTACAGAAACACTCAGCAGAGTGTTGCCTGCGTAATGTTTAGGGAAATTCATGTACATTCTACACACTGGTTCTCCTATTTTAAGATTTGTTTATGTGTGTGTGTGTGTCTGCATGTCTGCTTGTCTTTATATGCTCCGCACACATGCAGGGCCAATTTATTAAGGTCTTGGATATGCAAGTGAATAAAAGAACACAAGGCATTTTTCTTCTGGGACATATGGCTAACATACAGCCAGAAGAGGGTGCCTGTTCCAGTGGAGCTGGAGTTACAGGTGGTTGTGAGCTGCCTGACAGGAGTTCTGGGAACCCAGCTGGGTTCCTCTACAAGCGCATAAATGCTCTTAGTCCCTAAGCCATCTCTCAGTTTTAATGGTGTAAAAAATGTATATGCTTGAATCCTCAGCTTCAGAAATTCAGACTTGGTAAGTCAAGGCAAGGCCCAGGAATTTAAAGAAGAGGCCAGCCATTTTAGACTATCTGGCTTTCCAGATTGCAGAAAACAAAACAAAATAATACCACAACAAACTCTAAAACCCTAATACCAGTGTTTCCATTAAAAAGTGAGGTAGATTTGATTCTCACAAGCTTCATCAAGGTGCCAGGAGAAATGAGCAGGGATAAACGAATAGCCCTGGGATCTTTGGCAGTCTGGGGACAGCATGCACCCCTTGAAATAAAGTCCTTCACTTTCCCTTACCCTTGTTCCTTCTTCGGCTAGTTCCAGAATCTCACACTTAGACCACGTGTTCCTTAGGCTTGACCACTCGACGCATTTCGATCCAACAGAGAAGCCTTTCAGAGTGTAGGTGTTCTGTAGTTGAACTGCTAAATTGAATACAGAAAGACTCAGTGTGCATGGCCTAGCACCTTAGCGTGAGACATGCAAGAGAAGCACTTTCCTAGTCTAAGTTTACTGTCCGTGTTTAATCAGTTACATGCAAGGCATATGTTACTAGATTATCTAAGTATCTCTTTCCTCAATTATATAATATATAAAATTATATATAATATATACATATAATACATGTATGTATGTGTGTATGTGTATGTATATGGGGCCCCAAGTCTATATAATATTAACTATGTCCACAAAACAACAAAACTAAAAACCATCATTAAATTTGACCTCTAACAACTTAAGATTACTACTGAAAGCTGGTACTGTCACTATCAATGAAAGTGTCCCAGCTTCATGGCCTATACCCTATCATATACACATACATGAACATTAAAGTCTTGGATATGCATGTGAATAAAAGAATACAAGGTGTTTTTCTTCCCTGTCTGGGCTGTTCCATCCAATTTTCTGCAAATGTCATGATTTCATTTTTCTTTGTAGCTAAATAAGATTCTGCAGAGTATATTTACCACATTTCTATTGTTGAATCATCTACTGATGAATATCCAGATGATTCATTCACAACTCTTTGAGGATAATGCAGCAATAAACACAGATAAGCAAGTGTGCTGGCTAGTTCTATCTCAACACAAGCTAGAGTAATTTGGTAAGAGGGACTCTCAGTTGAGACAATGACTCCCTAAGATCTGCCTGTGGGCAGGCCTGTGCTACATTTTCATGACTGATGATGTCACAACAGGCCCATCCCATTGTTGGCGAGCCATAGGGAGCAAGCCAGGGAGCAGCACCCATCTGTGGCATCTGTATCAGCTCCTGGCTGGAGATTCTGGCCATGACTTGCCTGGATGAGGGACCACAAACTAGAAAACAAAGCAAACACTTTCCTCCCCAAGTTGCTTTTGGTCAAGGTGTTTTATCATGAAACAATAACCAAGGCAGCAAGACCGCATGGGAGGACTTAGGAGCCCTTTGGGTACATACTTAGGGATGGCTGTATTTGTGACAGTTCTATTTTTAACTTTTTGATAAATCTCCATACCAATTTCTACGATGACTACACCAGTTTCTACTCCTACTAGTGGTGTATAAAAGGCTCCTCATTCATCCCTTCTAGGCCAACATTTGCTGTCATTTGTTTTCCTGATGACAGCCCTGGGACAAGGAATTTCAAAGTTCTTTTGATTTGCCTTTTCCCTGATGGTCAAGGGCATTAAATGTGTTAAAATATTTCGCGGCTCTTCTTTTGAGAATTGTCTACTCAGTCAATTGGTCAAGTTATTGATCAGAAAATTTTGCAGGTTTTAAATGTTTAAGTTTTAAAGATCTTTCTATATTTCAAATGTTAGCCATCTGTATGAAATACAGCTGGCAAAGATTCTCACCCATTCTTAACATCTTTTAAAAATTTAGATTTTCAATTATATTTGAATCTAGGGTGTGCATATGTGCACATGTGTGGGTACCCAGAAGCCAGAAGAGGGATCTCTTGGACCTGGCTGGTTATGAGCTCGAGTCTTCTGCAAGAGCACTGTGTACTACTACTGACCGATGAGCCAGCTCCCTACTCCCTGAACGGGCTTTCAGGGCTTAATGCACAGGCTTCAACCCTGGATGACAGTATAAGATGCTCCTAACTTATAAACTGTTTGCGACAGAGACTAAGACACGGCCAGAGGAGACTGCACCATGGTGTCTACACTGAGGATTTCTTGGTAGTAAGAATCTGTGATTTTCATTCTCCTTAAACTGTTACTTTATTTTTGTATCATGGTTCAAATTCAACAATATAAATATAGATATTTGACAAGCGCAAGGTTGATCACGGAAAGTAAAGAGGGGTAACCATTTAATGTGACTTTCATTGTTTTGTTGTTATTTTCTTGGGACTAGAGAGATGGCCCAGCAGCAAACAATGTGTACTGGTTTTCCAGAAGATTGCTCTTATTATTTAAACTAATAATAATTATGGGAGTTTTGTTGTTTTCTTAAAATCTTTTTAAGAAGTAAAGAAAATAGCAAGTAAGAGAGTTAATATTTTTCCATTGCAGTCCGAGATTTCTCCCAACTGTTGGCTTTTCTTGATTAAATTAAATCTAATTTTTGTTTAAAGGTTTCTACATGAATGGCAGAATCAACAGATGATACAGTTAGATCCAGGAAAAAAGCAACAGGTAAAAGTAATTCCTACTGTTAATTTATTTAGAGGCATCCTTGATTAAAGGAAGGCCATGTTTTAAAAACTTAGCAAGACGTTTACTGTCTTGATTTTAACATATAATTCCTTACAGTTCACATGGGATTGTCCTTTTTTAGACACAGGTTTTAAAGTATTTATTTTTTGTGTAAGGGCCTCAGTGTGTGCATATGCAGGAGCATGTGGAGGTCATAAAGTGGGGTCAGATCCCCTGGAACTGGAGATACATATGGTATGAGCCACCAGGTGGATGCTGGGAACCAAACTTGGGGCCTCTGCAAAAGCAGTACTACTTGACTGCTAAACTCCCAGCCTCTTAGTCATTTTAGTTTTAAACCTAGAATGAATATTCTGTCATTTCACTCAGCAATTTGTCATTTCACGCTGATTTTACAACTGTGTTTTCCATGCTTAAAAATGTCCTTCCTCCTGAGGCACTGTGATGCAGGCATGTCATCCGGGCACCCAGAGGCTGAGCCAGAAGGCGCAGGAGTTCGTGGTTAGTCTGGTGTACAGAGACTCTCTCTCCAAAATCCAGACAAGCAAAATGCAAATCTGAGTACTTTCCTTGAATTTAATATTTCTTGAAAATTATAAGTAATTCATGTAATAGCTACCCTCCATTTTTTGAGAACAAATAAGAACCACCAAAAGACTCCAAGTTGAAAGAGATCAACACACCTGGTACAGCGCTCCCGCACTTCCTCCCATCTCTGGCATCTCCCTCGGAGAACAGAGGTGCCAATGCAGCCGTGTTATCTCTGTTTTCAAATTGTGGAGGCTCCTCTTCGAATATGTTCATTTCCTCGTGTGTGGGGGAATCGCTGCTCTTCCCGTGGTGGTGGAGTGGCAACATGCTCTGGCCATCATCGGAAGAGGCCACACAGCTAGGTTTTCTTTCGTCCTCCGCACACCTGGACTTCTGGATGTCCTGACTGAGAGCTGCCGATAAAGGAATTATACTGTTATCCAAAGAAAGCTGGGACGTGGGGAGTTCCAGCTCTAGCTGCCTCTCGACCTCACAGTCCAGGGGAAGTTGCACTGTAAATGGCTCTAGAGTGGCTCTTGCCTCACAGCCTGGGGACAGAGGTGCCCCCGGAGGCCTCAGGCCTAGCTCCTCCTTCTCTTCCTCCCTGATGGGAGAGTGCTGTAACTCAATGGATTCCAATTCTAAGAATTCTTTGCAGTCCTCATCGGGGGAGAGTGGTACCTCTAATGAATTCAGTTCCGATAACTTCTTCGGCTCACTCGCGTGGGACATTATTGGGTTAAATCCTGAAATGTGGTAGCTGTCTTCAAACCTGGCTCTGTCCACAAAATGGTAATCCATGCTACCTTCCAGCCTCTCAGAACCCATTTTCCCTTGGCGTGAGTTCTCCAGAGCTTCAAAAATGTTGTGGGTGCTACGTTCGTAGAATTTACTTGGCTTGGTTTCAATGTCTAAATCCTTTTCAATTCTCTCTGAGAACTCATCTGCCTTGCCTTCCACATATAATGTCTTCTCGCGGGCCATTTTATGACCTGGTTTCTTAAGGTCAAAGTCAGGACTGGTGGGCCCAAAGCCTCCCTTTCTATCTGGGCCATGCTTCTCATAGTAGAGGTCATTCTTGGGAAGGCTCATCTTGGCATATTTCTTCATCTTTTCATTAATGCTTTTGCCCTTGCTTTTCAGTTCCACAATTGCTAAGGGGATGGCACAAACATCCCTTCTGATCTCCAATATTGTTATTTCCAACACATCTTCTGTAACTATCTCATAAAAATAATCATTTACCTCTTGAGGGCACACCCCGCCAGAGACGGTGAATCCAGAAAGGCAGCATGGGAAGGCTTGCATGGGGACTAATAGAAGTTCAGACGGGATGTTCCACAGTGCTTTCGGGTCCACACAGTCTTCCATGTTCCCGAAATCCACAAGCCTGACGGATACAAGATGATCTTCCCATATGTTAGTGATGAGGGCTCTGTAATAATGCCCATCTTCTCTGTACCTCACGATACATGGGTCTCCAATTCGGGGACACCGGAGACAGCTTTTCTGGACTGCCAGCTGCTTTGCAGCGCTCCGAACCTCGGTTTCTAAATACTGCAGCTTCTCAGAATCAGCAAACTGACACCAAAAGTACTCGGGTCCGTCTATCACGGTGGCATAGACTCTTACCGACTTGGCTTTGGGATTATACCAGTTAAGAAACACTGAAGTGTCAGTGCTAGGTTTGGCAGTAGACTTTGAACAGTCCCCTTTCATGATTTGGGTAGTAAGTCCCATTTGAGATTTTTCCTTGAATGGAAACCTGCTAATCAGATCTTCAGCTATGATTCCATGCTCATCCACAAGAATCACTTCCCAGGTGCCTTGGAATTTAACAAATTCACATCTTATCTGAACCTCATCTGTCCTTTGGGAAAAGTAGTTCACCATCTCCTTACAGCTTACCATGTCGGGTACCAAAAGCCCCCTTAAGGAGCAATGGAGGCACAGTGCTGGTATCACGGCATCGATGGGGCAAAGCTTACCCGTTTTGTTAGTGTGGACCACAGACATGTTGCCATAATCTATAAACTGTACAGAAAGAAGGTCATTGGGTTGTTGTTCCAAGACCACTGCTCGGTACCACAAGTTATCTTCTGAGAAAATGGCACATATCACATCTCCAGTTTGCCAAGGCGGGCCTGTGTGACTCGGGGGCCTTGTTCTGACATCATTTAATCTCTTTGAAAGACGACTGATCTCAGCTTCATCTTCCATCAGCTGGATGTAAAAATCTGAAGGGTCATTAATGTGCGAGACATACACAGAGGTCTTAAAACCAGGCGCTATTGTCTTTTGCGGGAACTCACAGAACTTTGGAGGCAGGACTTTGCTGCCAGGTTCCCCCATTCTTCTCTCAGGAAGGGCGGAGTCTAGTTTGGGAGCACTCGTGGGTGAGTCGCCAAACATATCTTCTTTCTTTTCTCTTGCTAATGGAAACCCTCCATCATTTTTGTTTCCCATAGAGTCCTGATATGTGACTAGATTGGCCTTTGTGGAGCCTTGTAAATATCTGAGCTCCTTACCTGCTGGACTGATCTTGGGTTTGCATGATTCACCCATTCTCTCTCTATTGAGTGATCTGCTCTCTACCGGTTTACTCAAATACTCTGTAGGGGATGACTTCACGTTCTCATTTCTATCTTCAAGGGTTTCGGTCACGCAGAGGATTGTTTCATCCTCTCTGTCATTTCTTCTTGTGCTGTTTCTGTAACCAAGGAGCCCTAGCTTCTCTTTAACACTAGCATTAATTTGGACACTTTCATCGTAGAGCTCTATAATCAGTCGTCCATCTGGGTCTTTGGCGACGACCAAAGCCTTCAATGACTTATCTAAAACAGTCTCCTGAAACCATGCTGTAACCTCTCCTGGGATATGATGGGGAATGTCGGATAATGCACATTTAATGGCTTGCATGGGTAAAAGCAGAACATCATAGGCGTCTTGAGAGATTGGGAGCAGATGGTCACTTGCTACATGAGTGTTTCCAAAATCAACAAAGAAGATTTTATTTGGCTCTTTTTCTATTACTCCCCTATACCAGTTACCATCGGTATATTTGGCAAGGCACAAAGTTCCAGGGATCAAGGGGGATGCCTTTAAATCCAGCAAGGCTTTACTTAGCTGCATAATGTTGTATGATAATTGTTCTAAAATATTCGTATTTCTTGCGAGTTGGCAGTAAAATGTCCAAGGGTCCTCAACATGTGTTACGTACACCAATCCTTCACTTCCGATTTTTAGGTCATGTGTAGAATAGTAGTAAGAATGGAGCTGAACAGAGGGCTCCAGAGGCTTCTGTACTTTTACTGGCCTAGCAAGTCTTTTTTCTACTAAAAAATGGCAGGCACTCTGAAAAGGTGTTAGCAAATCCACAACATTGAACCACTCTTCATCATGCCTTGATGCCAAAGCAAAGATTGTGCATTTTAATTCTAAGTTATTCTGCCAAGCATCATCTATAAACCCACTAAAAGCCTGCACCGCCTTTTCATCCCAAACAAAGGGATTGTCACCAGTTGGCTGAATTAAATTGTAAAGACTGCACCGAAATGCCTGAGCTCTAACCTTGAGAAAGGCGTCACTAACGGAGAGTATGTTCTTCATGGATATCACATCTTTGTCTCCATAGTCTACAAACACCACCCTGACGTGCTCCAGAGACGGCATGCCGCTAATCACAGCTCTGGACCATCTTCCGTTTGCTGCTCGTATTGCCAGACAAGCGCGTGTGTCCCCCTTATATGGAGCCGGTTTGCTTTTGCAATAGTCCTCAATATCACACATCAGGGTTTGGAATCCCTGCGCATTCCTCATCAGCTGACACCAGAAGGAGCCAGGGGTTTCAATGTGAGACACCTTCACTTCAACGGTACTGCCCACTTCCAGCTCTCCTTTACCATAGCAGTCTGGCATCGTTTTCAGGTAATTCAGCGAAAGGAGAGAATAATCGGCAGTTACCTTCTCTCTGTCCTGTCCAGTCTGTCCAGTGAGAACATTTGAAAGGCTTACTGTATCGGTCAAAGCTTCAGAAAGAGATGCAGGTTTATTGTCTTTCTTGGCTTTCTGTTCTCCTTGGACATTTTTGGCAGAAGATATTTTGTTGGTCTCTGCAATAAAATGACTTGAACCGCGCCCTGGGGAGTGGGCACTGAGTCTGGCATTTCCTTTCGTTTCATATTCCCGGTACTTGGCATATCCAGCTTGAACAATGACTTTGCTAATGTTTTCCTCTCCTGTTCTGGATTCATCAAGAATCTCTATGACATACTGGTGATCCTGCTTATCAAGAATGTGGACCACTAATTCTTTGTGGAGTACTGTCTTTTTGAAAAATGAAATCGCCTCCTGGCTCCAACTTTTTCCCAAAGGCCAGATGTCAGCCAAGGAGCACTTCAGAGCCAATATTGGCAGCTGCCTAAACTGGGGGAGCAACATCCTCACGTCACTCCAGTCCATGGTCTCCGAATTACCCCTGTCTACCAAGAACACCTCCATACTCTTGCTGATTAGCTGGGTGACCACGGCCCGGTAGTAGCCATTTTCTTTCCATTTGACACAGCAGAGGTCATTGGGCTCAGGCTTCAGAACGACCCCGTCCAGCTTACTAGCCAACGAATAGAAGCTGCACATTCTCTTCAGCAACTTGCTGAAGGTGCTCTTGTGCTTTCTCAGGCGAATCCAGAACTCAGAAGGGCTCTTAACAAACTCCACCTGGGCATCATAGAAAGTGTTCATCTTCAACCTGATGTGTCTTAAGGAAGGCAGGGAAACTTCCTCCTCCATTTCCTCAGCAGGGGACTGAGACTGGAACGCCATCTCCGATTCCTCCTCCTCCTCTTCCTCCTCTATCCCCTGGCTCTGAAGAAATCCATCAGCCAAGCAACAGGACTGTACTCCGAATGCACTGTTGAGGTTAATTCCGTCTTCCCCGTACAGGGTGACATAATACATGTGCTCAAAGGAGCAGTAAAATTCAATCTTCGCATTAACCGCCTGACCCAGGATCAGAGCTTTCAAGTCATCTACTTGTGACTGAGACCAGCCTCTCCCACAGTCCCAGAGTCCATACAGAGCACAAGGGTAAGTCACCACGGGCATTCGAAAATACTCGGGCAGCAAGTAGCGAAGGCTGCTGAAGCTCACTAGCTCTTTTTTGCCGTAATCGACGTGAAGCACCTGGGCACAGCGCTGAGGCCTGAAAGTCTCAAGCAAGAGAGCCCGGTACCACTGTCCGTCTAAGCCACAGGAAGCACATGGAGACCCCGGCTTGTCTGGGCTCTCCACCCTCTTCTCCCAGGTGGCACTGCCTGAGTCCTCATCCTCTGTTCCCGTGGGCGCCCGATATACCCGAGCCATGCTCTCAGAGAGGCCGTGGATCTCCTGCGACAGACTCCGAAGTTGGCAGTGAATGCGGTGGGGATGGCACACTTGGGTAACAACCACAGGCTCCGTCACTCCCAGCTGCAGTTGGGGATAGAAATAATACAAGCCAGGATGCTCTTGTTTGGGGGCGGCTCGCGGGAGAACTGGAGCTCCAGAGTAGCCCAGCCCAGCTGTAGTCAGGTAGCGTTGGACCAACGAGCAGAAGAGACTGTCCGGCACGTGCCTGGCCAGGCCCAGCTCATCCATCTGCTGAGACACAGCGGGCACCTCCAGCAGCACCAGGCGATGGAGGAGCAGCACGTCCAGGACCCGTCCGTGCACCTCCTTACCCTGCAGGTTGCTAAGGAAGTCCACGGCACTGGGGGACCAGTGCTGGGGTTCGCCACCGCCGCCCGCGGGCACCTGGCCGGCCAGCACACAGCCCAGCACCTCCGAGGGCAGGTGGAAGAACTCGCTGCGCCCCGGTGCAAGCGAGCCCGCGCTAGCAGTAATGGTGCGGCCCTCATCCAGCAGGAAGACGCGGCTGTCATGCGCCTGGCGGCTGACCACGCGACAGCGGTGCCACATGTGTCCCACCTGCACCAGGCACAGCTCT
>LOEQ01003423.1:100931-111001 GCA_001685075.1 Bramus lutescens
CCCCACAGTCACACCCCCTAACCCCTACACTCACAGTCACACCCCCTACCCCCCACAGTCACACCCCATACCCTCCTACACTCACAGTTACACCCCCTACCCCCCACAGTCACACCCCATACTCGCCCACACCCTTATTGCTACTGCTGCTACTACCACTAAATAAGACATGGTTAAGAAGCCCCTGTTCTGGAGGTGGCTATGCTCCACTCAGGGACAGACCAAGGCAAATGCTATCTTCAGATGCTGACCAGTGTCAGGATAAAGCAAAGTGGGCAAATGTGATAGGTGTGAACCAGTAAACCAAGTGACAGGCAGGCAGGGAAAGGCTCTGGGGGTGGCTGAGTCACCTCTCAGGGCAGATTTGGAGGAGGTGTTGCAAGGACAGAGAGTTTCATGTACAAAGGAATATTCTTGGGTCACACACAAATTCACACACACACACACACGCACAGAGAGAAAGAGGAAGGAAGGGAGGGAAAAAAGGGAGGAAGGGAAGAAGAGGATGACGGGGAAGAAAGGGCAAGAAGAGAGGGAGGGGTGTAACTCCATTATCAACTTGAGAATATTAACATTACTCCACATATCTAGGGTCATCTCAATAGCATACAAGGTTTGAGATTTTTCAGTCTTTGGCAACAAGACCTCAAGCCAGAGGAAACAAATCACTGTGCCATGAAGGACAGCAGACACCAAAAGTCATTCATTCAAGTGGAGAAGCTGGAATTGTATGTCAAAGAGAAGGACCATCGAAGAGCCCATTCTGCGTCCTCTGGGTCCCTTTCCTTTGCGCTTGGTCTTTTTTCCCCTCCCCATTCCTTTGAGGCTTCTAATGACTCATTTCCCCTCCTTATTTACTGCTCATAGTTTTCACACTTGTCTAGTTCTCCCTGTTGGTGAGCTCCCTGGGCAGGGCCACTGCAAGATCCAGACAAGCACACATAGCTCAGAAGGCCACATGTATCTGCTGCACCATCAGAAACTGCCCCTGGGGCAACTCCAAATCAAGTACAAATCTTGGCTGAGTACAGTCTGAAATATGGTGTAATTTTATCTGTCTCTCCCACATTCTAACTGCAACAAACTTGAAGAAAGTGATTCTTCAAAAACATAGCACCATCCTTCTCTCAGGGTGACAGATGACATTCTTGACCAAAAGATCCCCAAAGGTAGAATTTATGTCACCTATTCAGGACAGGGTCATATATGTGTTTAGAGAGATGGCAGAGGGCTAAGAGCTCTCACTGCTCTTGTGGAAGCCCAGTGTGTGGTTCCTAGCACCTGAGCCTCCAGTTCCAGATGACACGACACACTCTTTGGGCCTCAGGAGCCACCTGCACTCAGATGTCCACAAACAGACACAAATGCACACACATAATTAAAAAAGTAAAATTAAGCCCTAAAAAAGAAAAGGAAACGGAGAAAATAAAATGCCTCGAAAGAGCCACCTACCTGGATAAGCCATGAGTGGCGATGTTCTCCTCCAGTGGTGTGTTCAGTACCAGGTAGTGTTTCACCGTATCATAGGTGGTTAGGTCTGGCAAAGGGAGAAGGGTTGAATTTTCATTCATTCAACAGTGAATGTCTTTGGAGTCAAGAATATGCTGGGCTTGGGGCTGGACTGTGTGGCAATGAAAGACACCATTCTTGTTTTTAAGCAGAGGCAAACAGAGCTACAAACAGTAAGAAAGGAAGAAAGGAAGGAATGGGCACTCACTGTATCTAGCTATGTATGTTACCCTCTGGAATGTTTGGTCTTTGGATTAAGATATGTCTATCTGAACCTGAGTTAGATTAAGTTAACACCCTGACAGTTATAATCAACAGATCTGGACTACTGTTTTACATTACACTTGTATACCCTTTTCTAATGACAACAGAAAGCTATTAAAGGATTTAAACAGGAGAGGTATACCACAGTGCTGGGGTTTATGACGATGACCCACACTGGAGCAGAGGTGATATGGTAAGAACAGGCAGGCTCCTTTTCTAGAAGTCTGGGAAAGTCGGTAAGATGAGCATCTCTGCTCGTTGACGGCATATGAAACAACAGCAAAACAAACCACAGGATGTCCAGATGTCAGCAGGTTCCAAAGCCAGTACTCTGCAGACAAGTGGGAAAAGAAAAGGAGCCCAAAGAACAGACAATGCGGTGAAATCTTCAAGTTTGGAGAAAAAGGAAGGTCTCCCGCTAAGATGACACCTACCAGAGACCCAAAGGAAGCACAGAAAAAGACTGTTTAGATAGCTAAAAGAAATTCTCTTGATGAAAGGAAAGCATTGGCCACAAGGCAGGAGCTGGCTTAAGAAATGGATGATGATTCAGAAAGCTGGGGTAGCAGAGCAAACACAAGAAACGGAGAACTGCAGGACACAGTGCTGGCCCAGGCTATTGTGGAGAGGCTCAGAGGTCGCACCGTAGGAAGACAAGAGCATAATGCTAATCCTAGTAAGAGATGATGCTGGCTTGATCATGGTGTTGTTGACAGCCCTGCTCAGCTTCCGCATAAATTCTGAAAGCAAAACAGCCAGCAGATCTAATACAGAGAAACAAAGCTTCTAAGTGTGAACAATTTAAAGGGAATTGGAGATAAAGATGGAAGCAGACTATTATTGTTATTATTATTATTATTTACAAGACAACAGCATTGGTCACCTTTGTAAAGCCAGTTCAGGGATGGTGGGGGCAAAGTGGCCATGGGATGTCTAAGGAGGGACCATTAAGGAGGCGTCTGTAGTGGCCTCAGAGGATGCAGTAAGTTTTCTATGAACCTAGAAGCTCCGGTGATAAAGAGAAGACAGAATTAACTGCACTCAGTGACTAATCGACACAAAAGACAATGGAAGAGGCGAAACTCATACAACAAAATGGTTTTGGGAAAAAAAAAACAAAAAAAAACAAACAAAAAACAACAACAACAAAAAAAAACCAAAATGGTTTTGGGGGTTTTTATGACACAATGGAAAATGAGAAAGAAATGGTTTGCTTAAGAGGTCTGATTTAGATACCTTCAAAGTGAGACAGCCAAAGGAAGGCCCTCGGAAAGCACCTGGAACTTGGGACAGAGTTGAGGCAAACTCTGAAGGAACAAATTGAGGAACCATGAATCACAAGGATTTCCTGGGGAAAAACATTGGCTACTATTGAGACAGAGCATACGCACATGGAGTGACATAGAAAACAGATTTATCCCTTCCACATTTAGGTGATCTGCTACTGGGATTGCCAAAAACATTGCGTATCAATCCCTTAGAGACATATCATCCACCCTAGAAGGATTATCCTTCTAGGATTAAGCCCTGATTCCTATGCTTAGATGATTCCTATAAAAGATTGGGGGGAAAAGCTGAAAAAAAAAACCATGCCATTGCCTTCAGGGGTTCACCATGTAGAGAATGACAGCGATGGCCTCAGAGAACTACAGACACTGAAAAGGACATCCAAGGTGACCAGGCATGGGGAGGGATTGTGAGAGGGTCAGGAACAATGCCTGGGTAGAGACAACAGTTTAGCTGAGTATTAAAGGGATTTACAGATGAAAACTAAGCACAAGAGGGGCATGACTGAAAGCAGAGGGGTGAAGACCAGCCCTGTGCCTGCAGGGGTGAACAGCTCTGTGCCTGCAGGGGTGCGGTCTCTCAGCTCATGGCTTTCTGCTGTGCTCCTGCCAGCAGGCACAATGAACTGCTCAGGGAGCTGATAGCACCTGGAAAGTTCTGTGGGTTCCTACGTCATGTTCCAGAATTTCCACTTGGTTATCTAGTGAGAGGCCAGAGGAAGGTGACAAGGACACTGACAGCTTGCTGGGTCAGTGATTAGAGAAACCTGTCTGGATAGATCTGTGTACAACTTTGGGGGTGGGGATGAGCTCAGTTAGGTGATTATGGCAGGGATCAAGCTGGGAGTTGGTTTGATGGTTTGCCCTGTTGGAAGCTTACAGTGGTGTATGGCCCCTACAGACTCCTGTGTGCTTGTATGTTTGGCGTGTAGGGAGTGGCACTAGTAGGTGCAGCCTTACAGAAGTAGGTGTGGCCTTGGAGGAAGTTGGAGGAAGTGTGTCACTGTGAAGGTGGACTTAGAGGTCTTATAAGCTCAAGTTTGATCAGTGTGATACACAGTCTCCTGCTGTTGCATGTGGATCAAGATGTAGAACTTTCAGCTCCTTCTCCAGCACCAGGAGACTGCATGTGGCCATGCTTCCCCACCATGATGATAATCGACTAAACAACTGAACTATAAGCCAGTCTCAATTAAATGTTTTCCTTTATAAGAGTTGCTGTAGTCATGGTGTCTCTGCACAGCAACAAAACCCTAAGATGGTTACTAAAGATACTGAAGTAACAGGTATTGTAATTGGGGGGTTGGCTTAAGATGATTTCAGAACATGGAAGAGGCTGGTAGCTTCAACATCTACATTCCTAGGTCTGCTGTGCACACACATATGAAATGACTGTCCCCAGAGATGAAAACCTAGGATGACAGGAACATATCTGTCATTTCTACACCCTGAATTCTGTATTCTTAACAGGACAGGCAAGCTTCTACTTTACTGTACGCTGTTGCTTGGAATCTTTCCTATCCTCTAATTCTCATGAAGAGTTCAAGTTCATTTTGGAGAATAAACATGGCTGGCATACCAGTACCCATGGTACAGACATACTCACTGTACGTCTAAAGCATAGACGTCACCAACTTCAGGGCCATCTGTCTGGTGGTGGGATGGCCTCTTGATGTTATGAAATACCACTTCCGTGTATGTTCATAGGCTCTAGATTTTTAAGTTATAAAACTGGGCATATACACTTAAAATAATCTATCTTCTTAGGGAAGGCTATATCTAGCTTCTCAATAAAAGTATATGTCAACACATGGCTTTAACATGTTCTCACTCTCATGTTTTCTCTGATAGTGTGAGACTTGTAATATATCACCATAATATTAGCAGCATTTCCTAAATAGGAATATTTGGCTGATATGTCTTAATTTTTGACACAATAAAATAATTTATTTCATGACTCAGCCTGGCCTTGAACTCACAGCCTCCTGACTCAGCCTTTTAAAAAATGAGTTTTACTCTTTTCTAGAGCTTTACTCTCTTCCTTGATGTATAACTGTCCAATGGAAACTTTATGGTTATGATATTTAAAAAAGAAACTAGAAATTAAAAATAAGAGGCAAGGAAGGAGTAGAGGGGAATTGTGGGGGGAATGTTCACATTCCCAGGCTGCACAACATGCTGTTCAGGGCAGAGCCCCAGCAAGAGAGACCTGGGCGTCTGGGCAGAGTGACTATCAGGCAGTTCCACACGTCAGTTTCATCTCAGAGGACCATCTGGACTGGGCAGAAGGCTTCAGATAGTTTGGCCTTTTCTGCTTATGGGGACATTGCTTTCTGTCTTTGGTCCTTTTTATACATCACTGAATGAGGTGAAAATGTTCCAGGATAAACACTCAGTTACTGTTGCTGATTCCTGTTATTGAAAAGCACAACAATGCCTTCCACACCCTGATGTTGGTGCTCATAACTTGTTGACTATGGCTTTAGAGAGTCGAGAAGCTTGTTACCTCCCATGTTCACAAGAGCAGCTCTTTGAATATTGGGTACCCAGCCTGCCCACATCCCACGGATTCCTCCTTCAGCCAAGATTTTTGCAAACGCATGATGTACTCCACGAAATCTAAGGAAAATAACAAAGAAATATTAGTCTATGTATTCCTGTGTAGGGATGGCAGATGTGTAAACTTCACCTTCTGCTGATCGGGTCGGGACACAGGCAAAGGAATGGCACATGGTGAACAATGCCTTGTGGAGCCATGAGAGAGGCACCAGGAAAAAAGGCAGAGGCTTTGCCTTTTACCTCAGGTGCATTCAGCTCCCTGGATTGTTCTAGACAAACTGAATAATTTGCTGTTGAAAGGCCAACCTTGGAGTCCAACAGTTCCCTTTTTTAAAGTCATCTATTATTTTATGTGCGTAAGTGCTTTGTCTGCATGTGTGTAAGTGTACCATGTGCCTGGACCCTATGGAGACCAGAAGTGAGCACTGGCTCCCCCTGGACCTGGAGCTACAGGTGGTTGTGAGCCACCATGTGGGTGCTGAGAACTGAACCTGGGCCTGCTCCAAGTGTAGCCGGTGCTCTTAGCTGCTGGCCCACCTCTCCAGTCCGACATTCTCTTTATGTCTGCATTCCTTTTCTTTTCCAGTTTTGAGTCTTGCTATTTAGCATAGGCTGACCTTGTAAATCTCTTGCCTCGACCTCCTGCATACTAGGATTACAGACATGTACCGCTATGCTGAGCATGATCTGAACATTTTTTAGTGGGCGGCATCACAAATTCTGTCATCATTTTCTCTTCTTAGTCTAGTAAAATGATCAAAATATCATTTTTTTGTCAATTCTCACATTAAAGGAGGAAGCAATAGTTGTTAGCTTTCACTTTACTGGTGATACAGGGACCATATATGTGTGTGTGTTCATAATCTATTATACATACACATACATATATATTCCAACAATGCTAAAAAGCCACTGACTCTGGTGTGGAGTTGTAACTCAGAGGTAGATCATTTTCTAACATGCCTAAGGCCCTAGGCTTGACCCTTAGCATCATAAAACAAGACAAACAAAGAAACCCAAACCCAGCAAAAGCTGACTTTCTCACACTATTTCACCATCTTAGGCTGGAAAGATGGCTCAGTGCTTAAGAGCACTGGCTGCTCTTACAGAGGACCTGGGTTCAGTTTCGAGCACCCACTTGGCAGCTCACAATCGTCTGTAAGTCCAGTGTCTGGAGATTCAACACCCTCTTCTGGCTTCCTCCATTTGTGGTACACAGACACACATGCAGTCAAAACACCCATATACATGACATAATACTAATAAAAATACTTTTATCTTATAATCAAGTTTTTTTTAAAGGTCAGAAACTAGGAAAGACGATCTAAGAACTCTTAATTAAATAAAGTCACCTTGTGAAAATGACTATCCTATCCCTGTTTTGCTCTTACTTTTGTATGCAGGTGAAAACCGCAGCTGAATGTGAGACAATCTGCCAGTGTTGGTAACAGAAGAAACATCAGGGCTTAGGCAGCCCCAGAGGCTCTGGAGTGGAATTCCCGGCTCTTCACTTGCTAGCGGGTGGCTTTTACATAGGCATCGCAGTCTCTGGATCTCACCCAGGGACAATGTGCTGTGATTTGTCCATGTGGTAACTCATGGCACTGAGATCTGTTTTTCTGTTCTCTTTTCTCTTTTCTCCTTTCCTTTCCCTTCCTTCCTTCCTTCCTTCCTTCCTTCCCTCCCTCCCTTTCCTTTTTCCTTTTATACAATGATATCAAGTACAGTCAACCAAAAAATCCCAATATTAGAGACAAAGGAAAGAAAACTAGACCCCCCCAACTCAACATAAAAAAGAGACACAACTGGAGCCCAGATGACCACATGTCCTCCTGGGTTTCTGCAGCAGTTTTCAGAGATTGAAGCTGTCAGAAAAGTGACAGGACGGGCCCTGGGACAGTGCCACCCCTTGCTAAGTCAGAGTGTCGTCTTTCTGCCTGTTGTGGAGCCCTCCCCACCCACTTAAGGCTGCAGGGGGCCCAGGCTACTGCGGGGTAGGCTAGAAAGGGTAGGGGCGCAGTGGTCCACGGTGAACACTCAAGGAAGGCATCGGCCCTCCTCATAAAGTCCAGCTCAGCTGGAGACAGTTCCCAGGAGGAGCACTTCAGACTCAGCTCAGATCTCCTGCACCTTCCTCTCTCCTGGGAGGGGTCTATCTGCCTGCCAGAGCTCGCCTTTCCCAGGAGAAACAAGCTACAAGAATCTAGCAACTCACTACATTCTTTCCAGGGGGAAAATCAAGATTTTTAGAGACAGTAGTATTAACCATCAGGAACCCATTTTTAAAAATGAAGACACAGGGCTGGGCCCTTTGGGAGGCAGTGACAGGCAATCCTCTTTGAGTTCGAGGCCAGCCTGGTCTACAGAGTGAGTACCAGAACAGTCGGGGCTACAAAGAGAAACCCTGTCTTGAAAAACCAAAAGACAGACAGATTGTGTGATAAGTGACTTTTAGGAAGCCACCCCCCATATCGGGTGACATAGGATGACAGCATTAGGGCTCATACCAGGACAGAGGGCACACGACCAAATTCTCATTCTCTCTCTTTCCTTTTGAAACACAGTATCACCTGTAGACCAGGCTAGCCTTGAGTTCACTATGTACTCCAGGTTAGCCTCACAGTCTCAGCAATTCTGCCTCAGTCTCCCATGTGCCGAGATTACAGGCTCGAATGATAATGTCTGACTGCCCAAATGCTTTATTTACCTCAGTGTGGAACAGGGGTCTACTCTAACTGCCTTTTAGTAGGAGGAGGAGAAAAGAGTTATATACACAGTCCCTCCGATACGGAGCACACACACATCATGGTGCACAAGAAGACCCGGGCTTGCACACCTAATTTCAAAAGGAAAGAATCAGTGTTAATTCCTTCAGTAGAGGTTAGATTACAAATGTGAGGCATTAGTTAAATGTCCAAGAAACAGGTGACCGAGAAAAGAAGGAAGAGTGAGTTTCCCAGGTGACTCACCTCAAGGGCTTCCCTTCCAGCTTCCGTTTGCCTTCCATCTGCATCTGGACTTTCACCAGGTCGGTGGGGTTGGCCAGAAACTGCCCAATGACACCAGCCATCATCCCTCCGATGACCGATTTCCTGAGGGCAGAGGAGACAGTTGGTTTGCTGTTTGGTTTCAATTGCTCCTCTTTTCACAGATCTTACTGGGGAACCACACTGAACTGGCACAGGCCCTGGGTAGAAGGTAGAGATGCCGTGAAGAAAGGCAAGGGAGAGGAAAGCAGACAGCCTGACTGTTCACTGGTGGGTAGGTCCGGGGAGCAAAAGGCGCTGAAGGGAGAATCTGAAATCCTTCCACCTGAATCCGGAGGGAAGAAACATGGCTTCAGTGTTACCTCTCTGCCCCTGGCATCTGCCTGTAGGGTAACAAAACAGCAGAGAAGCAATCAGCCTGAGGGGAAAAGCAGAGGAACCACAATTTTGAGCCATGACTGAGCTGGTTTTCAAGTGACGGACCTGACAGCATTCCTCTCTCTGGAGACACTTGCGGCCAAGCTCCTCTACTCTCCAACAGTGAGCAGGACTCAAGCATGACAATTAACGTCGTATCCCAAGTCATGCATTAGAAGCTTTAGTAGGCAGCGTACATCATAAAAGGGTCCATTGTTTTACATTTTCACAGCACTTTAAAGGGAGTTTAAATAAATTTCTCCATTTATTAGTGATGCTACTTGTTTTCTGCATGAGTAATGAACATTTATACTCCTTTTGGGAACTGGGTCTCTCCACACCCTTTCCTTAATTCTTCTTGTGTGCTACCTATGGGTTTTTGTTTGTTTTGTTTTAATGGTACAACTGTGTATTATTTATGGTAAACTATTTAAAAAGTATTTTTCTTTAATCTCTCTGTGTGTCTCTGTCTGTTTCTCTCTGTCTCTTTGTGTCTGTGGTGCCTGAGAGGGCTAGAGGAAGGCTTCAGATCCCTTGGAGCTGGAGTTATAGGTGGTTAGAAACTGCCCATTGGAGTGCTGAGAAATGAAGTCTGGTCCTCTGGAAGAGCAGGAAGTGCTCTTAACTGCTGAGCCTCTCTCCAGCCCCTGTGAACTACTCTTTACATTTCCTGGAACCTGCTTTGTAGACCAGGCTGGCCTCGAACTCACAGAGATCTGCCTGCCTCTGCTTCTCATGGCTGGGCTATAAATTTTAAGTTTTAAAGCAACAGACATTTGTACATTATTTCATCCAAAGGTACGCGTCACTACTGCAGTGAGGAGAGCAGAAGGTGGAAGAAGTGAGGCAGTTTCTCTATGTTCCTTGGTAAGGGAACAAAATGGGACACAAGCCCATCTCTTCACAGCCAGAGCTTTTCAAAAGGAAGAACACACATGGTTCTGCTGAAAGGCGGCCACAGGAATTCTGATTGTACAGAGCTACTATGATTGAGGGTGTATGTGTGTGTGTGTGTGAGAGAGAGAGAGAGAGAGAGAGAGAGAGAGAG
>LOEQ01003423.1:118491-131232 GCA_001685075.1 Bramus lutescens
CTACTGGCCAGAATTCGAAAGCAATGCGAAGGTGGAAGGGAGCCACAATGCAAAAATTGCACAAAAATTGGGGCGGGGCAAAGGAGCTACAGTTGCGTAAGAGAATTGGTTTTGCCAAAGTTTCGGCTTAAAGTTTGGAAGACCCGGTGCGTTTTCCTCAGTCTGCAGGGAAGGGGGAATGCTCTGGGAGAAGTACGTTTTCAAACGTCCGTGATTCTGGAAGACGGGCGTCATGGAGTTCTTTTCACCAGTAGTAATCGCCTTCCTGGGAAGCTGTGTTCTTTTCTTATTCTTTCGGTGGAAGAATTTGCGTGGACCCCCGTGCATCCAGGGTTGGGTTCCCTGGATCGGAGCGGGATTTGAGTTTGGGAAAGCCCCTCTTGAATTTATAGAAAAAGCAAGAATCAAGGTATGTAGCTGTGCCTGGAGGTGGCGGTGGGGTTGGGGAGGTAGTATTTTATTTTCAAATTATGTTTTTTATTAAGCGCAATATTAGAACATTGAACAAAAACATACTTCCCGCAATTAATCCCGTCGGTTGTTTCTCTCTACACATGATCTTCAGCTATGTCCTAAGCAAGATACCAAGAAATGAAAGACAACACAGCTTATTGGAAGGAGAGATGTCTTTTGAGTGTTAGTAACTTCCTTGAGCTAATTCTAAGTGCGTGTTTATTAACGTACCGACATAAGCGCCTAGTACTTGGGGAAGATAAGTTTACATGACTCCGGTTTGTGAAAATGAGTAATAAATCTGTATCACAAATAGATTACGATTTTGTAAAACTTGTTTTGCTAAGTTGGTCTTTGCGGATTCAAGGTTTACCACTTTCTTTCTTTTTCACCGCCCCCCCCTACAAGTTTTATTGATAATGAGTCCTTTCTTCCCATACACCCCGAGATAACTAAGGACTGTTTATGAAGGTTTTTGTCCTTAAAGCAGCTCTTGAATGTTGAGCACTTTAAAAGAGACTCTTTTATTAGCTTTTTAAAAAATTTTTTTACTCATATTTTAGCTGCCAAGATCTTATTATGCTTGTGGTCGGGATGATGGTTCGGAAGGTGAAGTGCTTTCTGCACAAGTATGAGGGCCTGAGTTCAGTCCTCATCTCCTATCTTTAAGGTGTGTGTGTNGGGAGAAAGCAAACGTGGATGGGAGAACGCTCAGCTGTTAAAAGCACACACTGCCCTAGCAGAAGACCCAAGTTCTGTTCCCAGCTTCCATATTGGGTTGGATCCCAATCACCTACAGCTCCAGCTTCAGAGGATCTGAAGCCTCTGTCCTCTAATGACATCCATGCACATGCACATACCCATGTACAGAAACATATACACATACAAATAAAATGGATCTTAATTTTTTTAAAAAGCCGATGTGGCCAAATGCACCCCAAATTCCAATGCAGGAGAAGCAGAGACAGGAGAATTCATGGAGCTCACTGATCAGCAAGTCTAGGCCAACCACCAAGCTCCAGTCTAGGAAGAGAACTTGTCTTAGAAAGTAAGGTGGAGGGCTGGCAAGATAGCTCAGTGGGTTAAGATGCTTGCTACCAAGTCTAACGCCTTGAGATAGGTCTCCAGAAACTACATAGTGGAAGGAGAGAACCAAGTCCCTCAGGTTGTTCCCAGACTGACGTCACATGGATACATGCCCATATACATATAAACACAATATATGAGATATAATATTTCCTTATCATTAAGTGTTTCTCTCAGTTTGTGTGTGTGTCCACTCGTGTGCAGGTGCTTTTAGTCCATGCAGGAAGGAACATGTAGAGTTCAAAGACTGATATAGGGTGTCTTCCTAATTCCCTTTTCTTCTACATTTTATTGGGACAAGGTCTCTGGATCTGGAGCGCATTCTTTCGCCTAGGCTAGCTGGCCAGCAAGCCTCTGGGTACTGCTTGTCTCTCCCACAGTGCTGGGGAGATAGAGATGTGAGCGTCTTATGCCTGGCTTTTTTTTTTTAATGGGTTCTGGGGATTTGAACTCTGATCCTCATGTTTGCACAGCCAGCACTTTGTCCACTGAGCCATCTCTAGTCTTTAATGGATGCATTAATCAAATAAGGGTAGGATATTTGACTTAAATCCCAATAGTTGAGTTATACAGGTTGTCGCCTACTGCTTTCCATTGTTTCAACCAATACCTCAATGAATATTCTAATAGTTTTGGTTGTGAGCCTAGCCTTAAATGGTTGAGCCATCTCTCCAGCTCTCAATGGATAGTTGTGTGTGTGTGTGTGTGTGTGTAGTTGTACATTTAAAGCTTATTTGACCATTTCCTCAGAACAAACTCCCCAAATAGATTTGTTTGGGGGCAAATGTACAATTAAATTGATTATGATTGTATTATGTTATTGTACTGCTTTGAGAAAGATGTAATATATACTTTTTAACCTTTGTTTTAGCACATAAATTTGCTTAACATATTAAATTTTGGGCCATACTAGATAACGTATTTATATGAAACTTTTACTAGTCTGATACGTGAAAGATGAAAAAGAATCTTTCCGAAAACAATATTTCTTTGTTTCCCACAGTTTTCCATGGTCATATGAGTTTAGTAATTTTTATGGAATGCTTGGCAAAGTTGTCTCAGATCAAGTGTGTGGGAGGCCTCTCTAGAGCCAACTGTTATGTTACGTGACACAGTGTATGTGTATAGTCTTTCCCTCATACTCAAAGACTATGGCTCCGTTGTTTGATGTTTGAATCCTGAAGCCTACTATTAAGGGTTATTCTTATCATATAGTCAGGATGATAGAAAGTGCCCTGGAGACATTTAAACCATGCAAACTAAAAGTCCCAAGGCAGGAATGCTCACTCCTCACCCACTCCTTAGCCAGTGCACACAGTGAGACACAAAAGGAAAACCAAACTAAACCAATAGCTTTGCTTCTTCTTCTTTTTTGTTTGTTTTGTTTTTTGTTTTTTTGAGACAGGGTTTCTCTGTGTTGCTTTGGAGCCTGTCCTGTAACTCGCTTTGTAGAGCACACTGGCCTCGAACTCAAAGAGATGCGCCTGCCTCTGCCTCCCAAGTGCTGGGATTAAAGGCGTGCGCCACCACCACCCAGCCTGGCCTGCTTCTTTGTTTTATTCAGGTTACTGATCACTAAGTAGCCTAGGTTGGCCTTGAACTTGAGTCCTCCAGCCTGAGTACTCAGCCTTCTGAGGACTGAGATTCAGGTGTGCACAGCATGCCTCGCTCCCAGTCATCTTTCTCAGTCTACTTTCTCATTAGTTGCTTTCTCGGAGCAGGCAAGAAAGGCTCTATTGTGGAAATACTAAACCTTTTACAGCCTCGTTGCATGTTTGTGATGTCATCACTCTTCGCATTTGAAAGAAGTTTTGGAAGAGGATGTGATCTGTCTTTTCACAGCATCTGCAGCCAGTTTTAATGCTTTGATAGGGAGTTGCATTTATCTGGAAACTGTATGGGAATGCATGGCTTTTTGGACCTTTGAGGAAGGACTTCCAGACATACATGGTGAGCATCCCTTCAGCTCCTGGCTCTGAAGAAGACGGAGAAAGCTTCAGTGGCTGTAAAAGTCTTCCCTGATTTAATCTTTGAATGGATTATATATTAATATCATTTAACATTTTAAAATATTAACTCTTGTGGAAGGCTTAGGAGATGGCTCAGGCAGTGAAGTACCCGATGTGCAAGCACGAGAACCTGACACACACCTGTGATCCCAGGTGGAGGAAAGAGGGTCATTGGGGCTCACTGGCCAGCAACTCTAGCCAGCCTCGGAATTCTGGGTTCAGGGAGAGACTCTGTCTCACGAAATCAGATGAGAGCAATGGTGGAAACCATCAATGTTGACCTGTGACCTCTACATGCTCACACCTCTGCAAACATACACACAAACATGCACACAACTATAGTGAAAAATGCTTCTTATTCCGTCTCTATTCCACTTAATTCTCAATTATCATTGTCAAGCTCTACAGCATGAGTTTCTTTCTTACCTGTTCCCAGTAGCAGGAAATGGAGTTCACTGTGGTTGGGAGCGCAGGCTGATGGGCTCTGGGGGCTGGGGTGGGGCTTTACTCTCTCTGGTGCATCTCTGTTTTTCAAGTTCCCCAATGAAGAATTTCAAGGTGAGGTAGAGTGAAGCAAAACTATGGAGGCAGTGTTGTCTAGGTCAACAAACAAAGCAGAATCAATGATAACAAATAATAAAGCAGAAGAGATAAGACACACTTGAAGAGAGTCACTTATGGACTTAGGGAAGGAACCAGTTAAATGCATCAGTAGTGACTCCAAATCGACATGGTCTGTAACTGAGTTGCGTGATGGGGTGTGCTATTGCTGGTGCAATTTAGTTTTCTTATCCATAAAATTATGACTTTAAAGAACTTCAAAGCTGCAATGCATAAGCATCAAGATAGAGGAGGGAGTGTTAGAAATCAACCACTGGTCACAGATCAGGAGGAGTCTGGATTTCAGGTACAGCCCATTACCTACATTAAACCATCTGGTTGGGATGGTTCTCATAACTTGGAGTTTGTATGGGTGTTCAGAAAGATTGGCACACAATTACTATGTGGCTACGCACATGCTGGAGCTGCACACGTTTGCTTTAACATACAATAATGCTTATAATCACTCAAGCAAATATTTTGGTAAAAATATGACCAAATAGGTTTGATTATTTGCAAAGAACCCCAAAATGCTAATTGAAGTTATCAAAAATCCTAGGGGAGAGATTGCAGTGGGCGTGGTAGTAGGTTGGAAAAGCCCACATAGTCAAGATGTCAGTTGTGTCCAAATTGAAGTTCAGGAGTGCTTTCAGATTGTCCAGGAGCCTTATTTTGGATTTTGTGAAGATTACTGGAAAACTTTTATGGAAAGGCCAAGAGAATGGAGTCCCTAGAACATGTTGGGAAGGAAAAAAATTTACCCAAGAGGAATTATTTCACTCAATTTCAATGCTTATTAGTCATTAAGGCTGTGATGCCCACAGAGACATGACTACAAAGATAGATGGAGCCGAGTAGGGTTAGGTAAGCCATCCACACAGGTGTGCTCAGCTGGCGTGTGACACAGACACAGAAGCAATGCAGTGGAGTAAAGACGGCTTTTCAAATGCTGGGGAAGCAGTTCCATGCTCATTAGCCATGAAGAAATAAAACATAATAATTTGCAAAACAAAATAAGCAGCCACAACCCAAGATTCACGTCTTAGATGAGAAATTAATTCAAGGTAGATCCCAGTCTTCACCAGAAATACAATTAACCAAAAGTTCAAGAAGAAGAAAGTTTCCCCCTTGTGGGTCTAGGAAACACTTCTTTGATTGACACTCAAAGTGCGGTCTGTAAAAGGAAGAGCAGATCGATTGAATTTTATGAAAATCAGGCATCTCTTCTCTGTGAAAGAACCCACAAGGAGGACAAAGAAAAGAACATCAGAATGGGATAAAGTATTTGCAAGCCCCATACCCCATGGAGGAGCAGTGTGTAGAAAGAATCATGGACACTTAAAAGCAAAGTACAGTCTGATTAGAAAATGGATATGAGCATCACTCCCATGACGAGAGTTTCCAGACTGCAAACACACAAGGTTACGATAGTAACAGCCACTTGTGAAGAGAAACAGCCTGAAGATGCCTAATGTCCAACCTCTGCGGAAAATACCTCCACAGTTTATTAACGGAACATACTGCTAATCGTGTAACTCAGCACTTATATTTTTAGATATTTCTCCTGCAGAAATGGGAACTCAGGTTTACACTGTAACCTGGCCATGGCTTTAGAATCCCTTTTTACGATACCCTTGAAATAGGCCCCCAGATGTCCTTCAATGTTCTGTGGGATTCTGCTCAGAAGTGTACAGATGTGAAGCCTTGACAACACCCAGAATCCAGTTGACTCTCTGGAGAATGGCAACAATGAAAGAAGTCACTCCTAAGGGTTTGTATGCAGTCTGACACTAAATTAAGGATAGGAGCTCAGAGGACAAACAAAAGAGAAACCCTTTGCTGTAGCGTCTGTATCCCTACCCTGAGTTTCACTATGCAGAATACTACCGTGAGCTCTTTTTAATAACACCAGCATGAGTCAACAATAATCTCAGTGGCCCAGAGTAGCTGAACTTGGCTTTTGCTTGAAGCCCCTAACTAAACACATTACAAGCCTCTTCTGGGACTGCCACTTTCCTAGTAGAAAGTTAAGAATACACATGTAAATATAATCTTAACAATGAGAATGACCCACTTTCTTTTAAGTGTTCACTAGCAAACAATTGCCAGTAGGAAATATTGGGATGCAGTGGTAAAAGGGTCATAGATGTGAGAAATAGGACATAGTTGGTTTGTTGTTGTTGTTTGTTTGTTTTTGGTAGTCAGTGATTCTTGAACCTTCAGTTTGCCTAGCAGTATCTGTCAGTCTTATCAAGAGTGTAACACGGCCCAATCTCATGATTAGTGTGAAGATGAGTAACATCGAAGTAGCCATGAGCGGAATTGATGTCTTGAGATATTTATGAGTCTTAAAATGGTATGCAAATGTGTGGCTCATTTTCATGGTGTACAGTTTGTTGCCAACATTCACAACGGATACTAGAGCATAATTAGAATGCTCTGAAAAATGGCATGTATTTGCTCCAATAAGGCCATAAAGTCTATTCTAGTTTTATTTCTGTTGCCATGCTAAAACATCAACTAACAGCAGTTTAGAGGAGAAATGGGCTTTTTTGGCTTACACTTCCACATTACAGTTCATCATTGATTGAAGCCATGGCAGGAACTCACAGGTAGACACCATGGAGAAACACTGCTTGCCCACTCATGTTCATCTTCTACAGCTTAACAACATCTGGCCAGGGAATGGTGTCACCCATAATGGTCTGGGCCTCCCTGTATGATTGAGAAATTAGATATCCCTCTTCCCCCAACATGCCCACCAGCCATTATGGTCTAAGCAATCCCTCCCTACTCAGTTGACTCTAGGCTGGGTCAATTCAACAGTTAAAGTTAATTAGGGCAAATCCCAGAAGGCAAACCTCATGCTGGAAATGATGTGAGAGAGAAGGAAAAGAGTTGCTGCTGCATCAGGAAGGATGGGTAGTTTGTGAAGTCTGAGCTCTGATGCCAGGAGAAGAGGAGGGTCTCAGGAAGTCAGGTGGATGAAGAGAACGCTAGGAGCCCTAGACAGACAAGACTTGCATTATGCACCAGCAAACAGGCTACAAGGCAAGCGGACGCTGCCAGACAGCCAGGCAAATGCTAGCTCATGTAAATGTGTGACGGCTTATGCAGGCTCATATTGGCACACATACACGCATACCAGCACACAGGCTGCAAGTAGGCACACAGACCTACACAGGGTCTGGTGAAGGCAAAAGGTGACTTGTCTGTGACCTCAAGGCCGTATCTATACAGACTCATGTAAAGGTGACAATTTTCCAGAAATTTCCAGACTGCATTATCACTTGCTTTGGGGGCTTCTGAACATCCAGTGTCAGTCAATTTTTGCTGACTCATAGCCGCCTTATATCTAGCATTAGCCATCTTGGCTGAGGCCTGGTATCTCCATGTCAGCATCATGATGTCTAAACATCATAAACAGGCCCTTAAGGCCTGTTCCCTTCAGCTTTGTGTACTTCTCTTGAGCAATATTGAGCTGTATTTTGCTTATAAGCTTCTTGATATCTTGAATATAAGGTTCCAAGAGCACTATGGTGATATATATCATATATGTATATTAATGTTTATTATTTTCTAATAACCAAGAAAGGAAGATAGATTAGGCATCTTATTATGCACATTTTAGGAGAGAATGGAGTAGAATTCATATAATTTAAATGTGACCCACAGAATTTCTAGGAACTACTAGGTGCAACTGTATTTACAAAACTGGGCCATTACTTCACTGGTATTCTTCTTTTATTCTTAAGTGTGTATGTGGGGGGTGTGGGGGGGCGTGTTTGTATGTGTTCACACACTTGAATTCATGTGCACATATGTGTGTAGGTGCCTCTGAAGTCTAGAAGAGGGCATCAGATCCTCTGGAGTTATGTATATATGGCTGTTGAACTGCCCAATCTGGGGTGCTTAAAGCTGAACTTAGGTCCTCTAAAAGGACAGTACACACCCTCAATCACTGAGCCATTGCTCCAATGTCAGCATTGATGTTCTAGAGGAAAACTGTTATGCATAATCCATGATTTAGAAATGCTTACTAATATATCTGGGTTTTGTGTTTTATTCTAGTATGGACCAATATTTACCATCTTTGCTATGGGAAACCGAATGACCTTTGTTACTGAAGAAGAAGGAATCAATGTGTTTCTAAAATCTAAACATGTAGATTTTGAACTAGCTGTACAAAATCCTGTCTATAACACAGGTAATCAATATTTTGGGTAGTTTCCTTGAAGTATAACATCGAAACCCAAGAGTAATTTTGAGTAAAATTACATCCTCAGTCCTCTATCAAGAATAGTGAAGGGCAGCTGGATGGTGGTGGTACACGCCTTTAATCCCAGCACTCAGGAGGCAGGGGCAGGTGGATCTTTGTGAGTTCGAGGCCAGCCTGGTCTACAAGAGCTAGTTCCAGGACAGGCACCAACACTATAGAGAAACCCTGTCTCGGAAAACAAAAACAAAACAAAAGCAACAACAAGAAAAGAGTAGTGAAGGGCAATTATTTTGTTTTTAAAGTAGGGTTAGAAGGAAGGAAAAAGAGTATATGCATTAGGCTGGGTCATTAAAAAGGAAATTATTGGAAATCTGGTACATTTAGACTTCATTTAGACCTGTAAGTAAGATAGACTTCTGTCACTGATGCATTTATGGGCTGTTTGGAATCTCTAGTGTTACAGCACTTAGGTGTTATAAACTACAGCCTTCTGCTGTGAATATAGTGTTCTACAGGCTATAGCTCTTAGTTCAGTTGTACTCTGCTTGTCCAGAGTAGAGTTCCCCTGCTTAATAAGCAAGCCATAATTGTGACCTCTCCTAAGAGTGCCCATTGGGGCAAGAATGCTAGCTGGGCTGGCTTCTCCTTTCTTACAGTCTCCGTCTGTCTTAGTCTGCTTGTTGTTACTGGAGACTGTGCTCCTGCTCTGCCTGTGTCTCCCTAGGTCCTGTGCCTAGACCATGCATCTTCCCCGAATGCCTGCCTGGCTTCTTCTTGCCGAAGGTGCTAAGGTGTCCTTTTCCTGGCCACCCCTGCCTCTGTTCCTTCTTAGAGCCCTATAATGTACTCTGTCATGCATTTCTTCGTATTAAGACAAAAATCTTTGAAAACCGCTCAGAGATTAAAAGTTTAGCTATTTTAAGATCACAGTATATTGGGTAAATTCACTGCTCTGTAGTGTCTGTTGATATGTAAGCCATGGAGTTTCTGGTCAATGAGTATATTTTGAAGGCTATTGTTTTATATACTAACATACTTCTTCAGTAAAAGGAACTAACCTATCTGCTAGAGGCATATGGATATTATGGGAATGTTCACCCCGGGCTCTCCCATGACCTCTCATGTGCATTTCTACTGAACAGATAAAATTTGTTAGCATTTCCTCTTCAGCCTCTTAACCCGACAAAACAGCCCCCTACCATGTTCAAGAGATCTACATTTAATTTAAATCATTTTATACAAAATATAACCTGAACATAGCAGAATCATAAAGTACAAATTATTTTTTAAAGGTTTTTAAAAGATTCTTTTATTTGGTTAATCAAACTGGATAAACTAGATAAAAATTTTTTTTTAAGAAAGTAGTCTAAAAACCCCCAAACTCTTGACACTACCCTGACTGAACCTGAGGTGATACTGTAGAGGGAAGAGGGAGATTTCTAGGAAGAAGCGTTCTGGAGTGGGGTCAGAGTTATTCTGCTGGAAAAAATGGTCAAGAAGATAACTCGGAGGGGAATTTGGGGGTGTTGGTGTGTGTGTGTAGAAGTGGGAGTTTGGGTGAGAGAGTAGTGAATGTTCTAAGTGTAATTAAAAACTTTCGGAATGCTGAGAGTTTAAAGACCCTCTGTGTTTTCAACATACCTTGTATGTTTTCTATATACCTTGAACGTAGATCTGGAGGAAGAAGGGTCTAAAAGTAGCAGCCCTCTCCCTCAATTATAGACCATCTTGAGAACAGATCTACTGATTTCCTGTGCCAGGAGGACTTTGTCAGTAGCCCCTCCTGGCCGATTCTGTGCCGCAAAGGATTGTCACTCATTTTGATACTAGTTCCCTCTGTCTTTAGCATGGATTCCCAAGAATGTCTTTCTTTCACTGCATGAAAAACTGTATGTCTTGATGAAGGGGAAGATGGGTACTTTCAGCACACATCAGTTTACTGGGCAGCTGAGTGAGGCATTCCATGAGCAACTGGAAGATTTAGGTGCCCGCGGGACAGTGGACCTGAACAACTTTGTGAGGTAAACAGTTGTTTTAATCTTCAAATAAAAGCTTGGAGCTAATACATCGGATTTTGAAATTCACCTGGCAAATTAATGTTCTCTAACTAGGCTACTATGAGATTTTTTAAAGCATTTAAATTCTAATTAAAAGGCACTTTCTAGTTTAGCATTCTCACTTTATAGTGAGCAAATAAACCAGCAGTCACTTGGCCGATGAAGAGCCATAGAGCCTCCAAAACACTTTCTCACCCCAGTAGAACCCTAGGACTGCAAAGGTGGAGAGAGTGACCTAGGAGTGGAATAAGGGTATGAACTCTCAAAGCCCCACCTCACAGTGATGCACTTCCTTCAGGAAGACTCCACCTCTTAGAAATTCCATAATCTTCCCAAGCAGTGCCAACAGTGGAGACCAAGAATTCAAATACAGAAGCCTGTAGGGAACATTCTTATTTCATTCATGCCAAAACAGGTGATGTCAATAGATAGCCCAGTAGGCAGTAGTTTGAATATGCAGACTTTTGTGAGAATTTAAGAAATGAATGATTACTGTTACCCCCTTTTATTCCTAGTTTATTTGCCACTACATTCAAAGACCTGAGTGGTGTCCTAGCTGTTACCATTTTCTAAATAAATTCCTAATGAATGGCATTCATTCAGCTTATTTCTGTTTATTGTTTTGAAATTTTTATGGGTCTAAGGTGCTTTCTTAGAATGGATTTTTACATCTTCAAGGCTGGAGAGAGGGTTCAGTAGTTAAGAACACACACGCTCTTCCCAAGAACCCAAGTTTGGTTCCCAGCAGATATATTACACAGCTCGCAGTTGCCTATAACCCCAGTGCCAGGGAGATCCGACTTCTGGTTGTCAGAGGCACCTCCATTCACCCATCCATTCAGAGACACATGTACACACATAATTCAAAACAAAGGTTTGTTTTTTGTCTCGTTTTTAAGAAAGGATTTTTTAAAAAAATCTTCAGATAAACATAGTCACATTTCAGTCATCCTTGAATGGCAGCTTGATTTCCAGCAGCCGACGTTAAAACTTAAGAATGACTTTTCCCCAAAGTTGTGTCCCATTATCCACTGCTCAGCTGTCATTTTAAGGTAATTCTGTCTTTGTATATAAAGTTTTTATTGGTTACTCGGTTGACTTACTGAGCATCCTTGTCTTTGCAGGCATCTTCTTTATCCAGCCACGGTCAATACTCTCTTTAAGAAAGGGTTGTTTCCCACAGACGAGAGGAAAATCGAGGAGTTCTACCAGCATTTTAAAACTTATGATGAGAGTTTTGAGTATGGATCACAGCTACCGGAATGGCTCCTGAGGTAGGGTGGCCTTCTGTAATTGGTTCTTTGATCAGATTTCTCTTTTCAGTAACATATCTATAGCTAATCTCCATCTCACTCTCTCTGGTATGTGTGTGCACAGGTGTGCCCCGTATGAGTGGAGGGCAGAGGATGATATCAGGTGTCTTGCTTTATCATTCTGCACCGTGGGTTTTGACACAAGACTGATTACCAAGAGCTAACCATTTTGTCTAGGCTGGCTGACGACTGAGGCCCAGCATTCCCCGTCTCTGCATGGGATTGCTTGTGCACGCTGCCGTGCTGGCTTTCACGTGGTCGATGGTGATCTGCGCGCAGGTCCTTAGGCTTGCACAACAAGCATTTTACCTTCTCAACAGCCTTCCTAGCTCCCATCTCTCTTATTTATTTATTTTATGCTTTATTTTTATTTCATATACGTATATGTGTGTAGGATATAGGTGCGTGTGTTGGGGGTGTAGTGCGCTTGCCGTAGTGAATGAGTAGCGGTCAGAGGAAACTGGGCTTTGGTACTTGCTTCCCACCTTGTTTTAGACAGGGCCCAAAACATCCCAGCATCATTTAGGTTAGTTGACCAAGCTTCTAGGGTTTCTGTTGTCTCCATCTGGAGACGCAAACTCCTCTGGTCTTCCAATACTGCATGGCAAGTGCTTTCTCCACTAAGTCATATGTCAGCCGCATTTCTTTATCTTAAGCGGATAGCGTCAGTTGAGATGAAAGGAAGCTGTTTCTATGACTTGTTTTGAAATGTGGTGTGCTCACTGTGTAGCCCAGGCTGGTCCTGGAACTCATAGCCTCAGCCTCCAGGTTGCTGGCATTGCAGGAATGCAGCTTCACACCAGGCTCTGTAGCCTGCTTATTTTAGTGTGCACATGTGAAGTGAAGGAGCCAACAAAAGAGATAGACTTTTTCCTTCCTTCTCTCTGTTCTTTCTTCCTCCTTCCTCTCTCCCTCTGTCCTCATCTTCCCGATCCCTTCCTTTCTGAAAAACAGTGTGTGTGTGTGTGTGTGTGTGTGTGTGTGTGAGAGAGAGAGAGAGAGAG
>LOEQ01003423.1:131253-144890 GCA_001685075.1 Bramus lutescens
GAGAGAGAGAGAGAGAGAGAGAGAGAGAGAGAGAGAGAGATTGAGACATGCTATGGAGATTGTATCAGAGGCTCTTTTGAAGTACAGTGTATCATTACGGAATTGATTCTGTTTGAATCCTTGCTGAAACAGCCCACTCCTCCATAAGGTGTGAGTAGGTAGTGATCAAATGCATTTGTTACCATTGGCTCAGATAAATATTTGTAAAATGCAGTGAGAAGCAACTGAATTTTTAAAAAGTTCTTGGCAGTTGCTCTATGTTTTATTCTGTTTGGACAGTTATGGTGGCATAGATGGGTAACTTGTAAACAATAATTTTTTCCCCATAGTTTGGAGACTGAGGGTGCCAGCAGGGTGGTTCCTGGGGAGGACCTCCTTTCAATGGCAGTCTGTCAACTTCTGACTGTGTCTTCAGAGTGGAAGAAGCAATCAAGTGCTTTCCAGTGTTTTATAATGACACTAATCCCGTTGACAAAGGGTTCACCCTGTCATGCAATTATTGTCTTTAATGTCCTGTTCCCTAATGCGATCACCTCCAGGTTGAGAATTTCAGCATTGATTTTGCAGAGCACCCAGATCATTAGCTATGGATGCTGGTAATGGTCAGACAAGAATAAAATGGTGATTAACCAATGGGTTTTGTTTAGCTGGACCAGCGTCTGGTCTCTATGCTGGACTTTCACCCATCACTCTTAGGATGGGCACAGTGAAATGAACCAAGCAATTGACACACCCTTTCTCCTTCAATGACAGCCCAAATTCTTTTTCTTGTCCCCTCAGTTTTACCTGTACTAATAATTCAGAAGTGAACCTCTGTGGAAATACTAACTATAAACAGAGATGAAATTTGAGAAAATTATTTTACTTTAAGAAACATTCTCTTTTTCTCAAAAAGTATATAAGTTATTTACTTCATATGCATTGGTATTTTGCCTGCATGCATGTCTGTGTGAGTAAGTCAGATCCTCTGGAACTGGAGTTATAGACAGGTGTGAGCTGCCATGTGGGTGCTGGAAATTGAACCTGAGTCCTCTGAAAGAGCAGCCTGTGCTCTTAACCGCTGAGCCATCTCTCTAGCCCCAACATTCTCTCCTTTTATGTCATAGCCTGTGACCCTAACCCTTGCAAATCACTGATTTTATGTTCTTTTGTTTTGCTTTTAATGCAGAAATTGGTCAAAGTCAAAAAGGTGGCTCCTGACACTGTTCGAGAAAAATATTGATGAAATCAAAGCTCACGAGTCAGTAGCAGGCCATTCCAGGGTAAATATCTCTTCCTTCACTAAGATATGTGTAATGAACATGGGACTAAACAGTGATTATTACAAAATATTTCTTTGCCAGGAAATGTGTGTGATTGGATATAATTTTTATACCAAGTGATACAGTAGGCCTGCTTACATACATTATTTTAATATCATGGCGTCACAGCACCAAAGCATTCTGTTCTGTAGGATTGCAAAATGGATGCTACAAATAACAAAATAAGATGAAACTCTTGAGTTTTTTTTATTTTATTTTGTTTTGTTTTGTTTTCACACAGTTGACTGTGTCAAAGGACAGACTTACAATTTAAAGGTCTTCGTTGCTTTATGGCATAGTTCTCGAATTAGGCCACTTCCCTTTCCATACAACAAATAAAATGTTTTCATAGCCTGAGCTGAGCAGCTTGATTGTATAAAAAAAAGGCTACATCAGGGATCTCAACCTGTGGGTCATGACCATCAGAAAGCACATATTTCTGATGGTCTTAGGAGTCCCCAATCATAAATTTATTTTTGTTGCTACTTCATAACTGTAATTTTGCTACTAAGTAGCGTCTCACACTAAGACCATTGGAAATACCTGCTTTCCAGTGGTCATGACCCACTGGTGGAGAACTGCTGGGTAGAGAGCTATGGAAGTCAGAAAACAAAGTTCCTGTCTAAGACTAAGGACAAAACAACAAAACTGTAACCGATGGGTTAAAATTGGGTGATTCTGGTTACTTAAGGAGGTAAGGAGTAAGCGACTCAGGGTTCTTGTCATTGCTCTTCACCTATTTGGGAAACATCAGCTCCTCACTCATCCCCTAACTTCTGAGAAAGTCACACAGAATGTCTTCAGTCTTAAGTAACTTAGCTTCCATCCAATGCCACGGGACTTTGGTTTGAGCAATGTCATATTGACTTTTTTGTTGTTGTTGATTAGTTGCAGGTGACCATCCTTACTCACCAGGCTAAGGTCACCTGATATGGCCTCGAGGAATGAAACCAGACCAGTTGGAGGGGCCACAGNATACACATGCACACACATATGTGTATGTATATGTGTAGGTACAGATATATATGCACACAGCATATAAACATATGTGCAGAGAACACATAGTCACTTAAAAACTGGACCTAAAGATGTTCAGTCCTACTTAGGAGGCTGGGGCAGGAGGATGGCAAGTTCAAGGCCTGCTTGGACAACCGAGTGAGGCTGTCTCAAAATAAAGAGAAGTCTGTGGATGTGCTCAGTGATGGAGTGATTTCTTAGCATGCTGGTTTCAATCTTGAGTACCAAAAGCAAACAAACAAAAACCCCACTTCAAATATTTTAGCATTTAAAAGTGTTACAGAAAGCTTCTGATTTTAGTTGTATATTAAGTGTCACTAGCAATGCTACTTAACTCCCGAGAGGAAGACAGCAAGACAGCCTTAGGAAAAAGAGCTGTGTACATGGTTTGTATCTATGGCGGTCAGTTTTAATTTTCAAACTGACACAATCTAGAATCACCTGGGAGGAGAATGGTAATGAGGGATTTTATGGTGGGTGTGTCTCCAAGGGGTTGTCTTGATTGCACAGTGGGTGGCACCATTCCCTCCGCAGAGGATCCTGGGTTGTTGAAGAGTGGAGAAAGCCAGCTGGGCACTAGCATGCAGGCCTTCCATGCTCTTTATTCTTGATGATGGATGTGGATAGCTGTTTCAGGTTATTGCTGCCTTGGTTTACCCGAAGTGGTGGACTGTAATCTGGGATTAAGAGCTAAAATAGTTGCACCAACTCAGAGCACAGCATCATCTACCTACTCTGGTGGTTTCTTTTGATGGGGTATTTATTTATTTATTTATTTATTTATTTATTTACTTATTTTTCGTTTTAATCACAGCTTCAGGGAATGAAACCACCACAGTCTCTTTGTCCTTGTCTCCTTCCTGTTGCTGTGATAAATATCACCACCAAAGGGACTTAGGGGAGGGAAGGGTTTACCTCATTTTGTACTTCCAGTTCATAATCGATCATTGAGGGAAGTCAAGGCAAGAACTCCAAGTAGGGCACTAGGGGCAGGAATCACAGAGGAACTGCTTAAACTTGCTCAAGGCTCTCTCTGATCATTCACAGGCTTAGGCTTCATCCATGGTGGCCTTGGCCCCCTACAGAAGTTAGCCCAATCAAGACAATCCCTCACAGACACCTGGACCAGCTAGACGTGCTGTAGAGCAGCAGAAAATGAAATCCATAATTAAAACAACCAGTTTTGCTATTCTTCTGGATATGATAGACAATGGCACACCAGCTAATATTCATAAGGCAGTTATGATGGACAAAGTCATTTCTTGTTTCTTGTGACTACTTTAATGCCAAGAAGACGATTGTCAGGGCTAATCTGGAAGACTTGCATGCTTCATTAGCAGCAAGTGACACCAGCAACTCCATTTTCATCCTGCCTATGTGTGCATTTCTTTCACACTAGCTTTATTGTGCTTTTTCCTCGTGTGTACTGAATATGAATAATACTAGCTGCTTTGTGGCTAATATATCAATGAGCTAAACACCCGTGAAGATGTTAAAATTGCACCGTCCCATGGCAAGTAGGGGATGGATCCTCGAGTCCATATTGTTTTCCTATCACTGTACCGAGTTAAGATTAAAAGCACATCCAGCACCTGAGTGTCTGCCCCCTGGCGGAGAAGCAACCATGGGCAAAGGCAAACTGAGAAGCCCCCTGAATGCAGTCATGTGGGAAACCACCAGAGTAGGTAGATGATGCTGTGCTCTGAGTTGGTGCCATTTAAGTCAGAACATCTGGGTTTTCCCAGGAGCTTGAACTGAGCTCCTCACATATGCTGGGCAAGTCCTCTGCTTCCCGGATATATTTCTAGCTTTCCTTTTTACTTTTGAGAAAGAATTTACTAAGTCAACAGAGCTGGTCATAGACCCACTTTAGAGACCAAACATACTTAGAGCTTGAAGTTCTCCTTCCCCAACCTTCCAAGTTGCTTGATTATAACCCTGTACCACCATGCCTCGCCACTTAATTTTCTTATGAGCAGAGGTTTGCTTATGTTAAAAGGGTAACATTTGAGTTGAGTATGTCGCCAAGGTAGTAGAATGTTTGCGTGGTATGCAGGAGGACCTGATTTCAATCTCTAACATTGTGTAATAATATAATAATAATAAAAAATTATTATTATTATTATAGTAACAGGTGTGGTGGTGTATGCCTTTAATCCTGATATTTGGAAGGTAGAGGCAGGAAGATCTCTGTGAGTTCAAGGCTATTCTCAGGTACATAGTGAGTTCCAGGTCAACCAGGCCTACATAGTGAGATTCTGTCTCAAAAACCACACACGCTATTTATGAATGCAACCAATCAATGCTCAGCAAAAAAACAAAAACAAAAGCCAATGTTGTGCCTAGGTATAGTTCAGTTAGAAAGTGCTGGCCTAGACATGCACAATGCCCCAGGTTCATTCCCAGTACTGAATAAACCAGGTGTGCTGGTACATTCTTGCAATCTCAGCACTAAGGAGGGAGAGGTTGGAGGTCAGGAGCTCAAGGCCATTTTGAGCTACAGAGAATGTTGATTTTGTTTCAAGTGTTTTTATCAGCAACTGTACTAATATTAAACTCTCAAAATTTTATGAAGTCCGTACCATATCAAGGCCATCTTATGGATGAGGAAATTCAATTACTAGAATAGTCAAGTGTTTTATACAGGATCATTCATTTCCCTAATAGTGCAGCCACAAGACAGAAATTCAGCTACACTCCCCTGGAGTTCCTGCTCCCCATTCTCATACTCCTCCCCAGTGTACAGGGCCTTAGCATGCCTTAGACTGCAAGCCTGTGAATAGCAGACACATCTCTCCTGGATTAAAGACAAATGAAGAGATCCAGGGTCATGCCTTAGCCTAGGCAAAGTGCCTCATGAGAAAGCCTGAAGAGCTGAGGTTCAGATTCCCAGAACCCACACAAAAATCTGGGTGTGACACATGCCTGTAACCCCGACTCTGGGCAAACAGAGATAGGTAGATTCCTGAAACTCATTGGCTAGCCCAGCTAGCTGAACTGAGAAGGTTCAGGTTCCGTGACAGACTTTGTCTCAAAAATAAAGGTGGAGGGTGATGGAGGAAAGACAGCCAGTGTTGACCTCTGCCCCCCTTGTGTGCATGCACATGTACACACAGTCACACTGTTAAGTACATACAGCACACGCAGAGGGTGATCTCTTGTTTATGGGCATCAGTCCTCCTCACATAGCTGTGGTCTCACAGTCATTTCCTTCACACAGACCCTCGTGCAAGCCATTCTGGATGTTGTGGAGACAGAATCACGTCAACATAATCCAAATTATGGACTTGTGATGCTTTGGGCTTCTCTGGCCAATGCTGCTCCCGTAAGTACGCGGGAGACAATGGGGGCTCACTTCCATCTGTTTTTTTGTTTGTTCTTTTGAGTTATTTTTCTTTCTCTTTGGTCTTCAGTTCTTCACTTAATTTGACGAACAAAAAGATTAACAATGGATTGTGATGTAAGATAAAAAGCAAAAGTGAATGCTTGACAGAATCCAACGAGGTGACTCTGTGGATGAAATGCTTGCCTCACAAGCTACAGGAGCTGAGTTCATAAGTGCTGCTGGGTGTGACAAGCTGCCTAATATCCCACTGCTGGAGCAGTGGAGACCAGGGGTCTGTGGGGCAAGCTGGCCGGCTAAACTACCCTGATCAGTGAGCTCTGGGTTCAGTGAGAGCTCCTGTCTCAGTGAGTAATGCAAAGAGTGACCAAAGAATGTAACAGATATCAACCCCTGACCTCTACAGGCATACCTGTACACACTTTTGCAAAAACATTCATGTGCAGAAACACACAGCACTCACATATACATCAAATACCCCACCCCCCCAAAAATCGTTCCCAAAACACTAAGGATGCGGCAAAGCCTAGATCCAGAGAGAATTCTGCCCCCTGACAGGCCTGCCCTTTGGGACCCCTGTGTGCCATTTAAGGGGCTCTGACTCTGTCAGGCTGTGTGCTCTGTATGTGAACAAAGCCTAGATCGGGAGTACGGCAACTGATGGTTTAAGATGGAGCAGCTTATCTCAGCCACAGTGGCCCTCACTTAAAATCTCCATGCCTCCATTTCCTCTGCAGGAAGTTAGGGAAGGAAGGGGAAAGGGGGGAGAGAATGTGAATATGAACATAAAATTTCTGACATGATCCTAGGCAGGGGTTGCTCATTTCCTACAAAGTCTTTGTGAGATTCAGCCAGATGCTCTAGTCATGTCAGTGAATGTGAGCTTCCCCTCCTCCTGGGTAACAGTGCATCTGAATTTCTTGGCCCGTTGGTTCTCCAAGCTTCTCCGAATGGGGCGTATGACATTGAAATGCACTGCACATCTAATGATAACAGGGACCTTTAAAAACCATTTATTTTTATGTACTCATTTTTAATTGATTAATTAATTTAGGTTTTTTTGTTTGTTTTGAGACAGTCTTGCTATATAGCCTCAGGCTGCCCTTAAACTTTCAATCTCAAGTGCTGAGGTTATAGACATGACACACAGTGATGGGCAACTGTTTCTTTTACTGAGTGAACAAAATATAGGGTTTCTTTAGGACATCTTTATCCATGTATATCATTGAACTTGGCTCATGGTCACCCTCATTACCTCCTTTGTCCTCCCCCACTCCTGATCATTTCTGTCCTTTTTCCCAAATATAGCCCCTCAACTGCATCCATGGGGTCTGTGTGTGTGTGTGTTTGTGTGTGTGTGCATGTGTGGCATTTTAAAGCTATTATGAACTAGGTGAAAGCCAGGAGATTTGTGTGTACGAGTCTTTGTTTAGTCTGCTCTAATTCCCTGGTCAGCACACCGTCTCATTAACCCAAGCTGTTCCTTATGTTGGCTGAAGTGGAAGGACAGCTGTCTATGTATCTCTGATGAAAGAGGAATACTTAGCTCTTCTCTGGTAAGTTGGTCATTTTCTTTTTCTCTAACAACTAGTTAATATTACACATTTCTCTTTCTTGTTTCTGAAGGCCTAGGTGGCTAGATGATTTCTCAGTCTCAATAACTTTGCTTCTTTAAACCTCTTGTAAAGAACAGAGACAGATAATCTGGCCTTTCTGCTCCAACAGATGCCTCCCATGAGAATGTTTCATGGGTGCCTGTCAAGTGAAGAGCCCCTTGCCTCCTCTCCTCTGTATGTTCTCATAGTCTTTCTTCTCTGACTCTTCTCAACAATTGATTGGACCACAGCAAAACTGAAGAGCAACTTCCCAAACGTGCACACAGCCGCCACAGTCAGAGCACTAGTTCTCAGGATCTCTCTAGAAAGGTCCCCGAAGGAAACCACACAAAGCACTATTGAGCGGACACAGTGGTCAGCTCTTTGTGGTTGACCCTGGCACTGGTCTGAAAGGATGTGTCTGATGAGGACTGAAAGCTTCTTCTTGCTAGATCATCCTTGTTGGCACCTCCAAGAGGCAGTGTGAAGCAAGAGCAGAGAGACCTTGGAAAGGCCTTCTCATCAGATCCGAAGCCAGTTCCCATGGCTGGGCAACAGAGGGCTAACAATTCCTTCAACCTCTCCCAGCCTGTGTCCATGTCCTCATCTGAACTGTCTCCAAGGATGGTAGGGAGGGTTTAGCTGGAATTAATGAAAGGTACCTAACAACGTTGGTGCCCAATAAATAATGTGTGTGCCGTACATAAAAACACCACCCTCATGGAAATCAATTCCTTCTTTCAATGGCCCATTAATAATGAATGTAGAGTGCCATGGGTCTCAGATGCCCAACACCTCAATGACCAGGTTGAGCATGACTCTACTGTTCTGGCTTTTAGGATCACTCATTGCTGACAAAACCCTAAGAGGGTATAAGTGCTGGGCAGGTAGCTCAGATGGAATCAGTATTTTCCTCTCATTTCACTTGAAGCCCATGGGTCCCAGAATCTATGTTTTATATGAGCTCACCAGGAGGCTTTTTTGTGGCTGAGGTGTGCTTTGATAGACCACTGCAAGATATTTGCCATACTTCATGAGATTGTTTTGGTGGAAAAATAATTTCCTAGTCTAAGAAGTTTCTGACTGGCAAATGAACTTTACAGAACATTTCTCAGCTCTATCAAAGCTGACTTTTGCCATTTTTTATCTTTTTATTTTACACATATTTTATTTATTTATTTATATTTTCATTTTGCATACCAACCACAGTTCCCCCTCCCTCCTCTCTTCCTGCCCCCCCCCAGCCTTCATCTTAGCTGGGGTCTTTCTTGTGGATTCCTGGGAGTTTCTCTAGCATCAAGTTTCTCCCTAACCTATTAATGGCTCACTCAATCAAGATATTTCTTTCCTTGCTCTCCTTCTCTCTTCCTCCCCCCAACTCAACCATTCTGTTCCCCCGTGTACTCCTCTCCCATTTTTACCCCCCTCCCCCAATTTCCTCAGGATATCTTATCTATTTTCCCTTCCCAGGGGAATCCATGCATATCTATTTCTCTTAGGGTCCTTTTTGTTACCTGACTTCTCAGGGGTTGTGGATTGTAGCCTGGTTATCCTTTTCTTTATGTCTAATATCCTCTTATGAGTGAGTACATGCCATGTTTGTCTTTCTGGGTCTGGTTTATGTCACGCAGGATGTTTTTTTTCTAGTTCCATTCATTTGCTTGCAAATTTCAAGGTGTATTTTTTTTTCTACTGAGCAGCACTCCATTGTGTAAATGTACCACAATTTCTTTATCCTTTCTTCAGGTGAGGAACATCTAGGTTGTCTTCAGGTTCTAGCTATTATGAAAAAAAGTTGAGCAAATGTCTTTGTAATATGAATGTGTATCCTTTAAGTATATGCCCAATAATGGAATTGGTTGGTCTTAAGGTAGGTTGATTCCCAATTTTCTGAGAAACTGCCATACAAAAGTACCAGTTTGCATTCCCACCAGAAATGGAGGAGTGTTCCCCCTTACTCCATATCCTCTCCAGCATAAGTTGTCTTCAGTGTTTTTGATCTTGGCCATTCTGACTGTATAAGATAATATCTCAAAGTCGTTTTGATTTGCATTTTCCCGATGACTAAGGATGTTAAGCAATTCTTTAAGTGTATTTCAGCCATTGGAGATTCTTCTGTTGAGAATTAGAACTTTACCTCATTTTTAAAAAATTGGATTATTTGGTATTTTGATGCATAGTTTCTTGATTTCTTTATATAGTTTGGAGATCAGCCTTCTGTTAGATGTGGGGTTGGTGAAAATCTTTTACCATTCGTTAGGCTGCCATTTTGTGTTATTGACTGTGTCTTTTGCCTTACAGAAGCTTCTCAGTTTCAGGAGATCCCTTTTATTAATTGTTGCTTTCAGTGTCTGTGGTACTGGTTTTATATTTAGAAAGTGGTCTCCTGTGCCAGTGCAATCAAGGCTACTTCCCACTTTCTTTTCAATGAAGTTCAGTGTAGGTGGATTTATGTTGAGGTCATTGATCTACTTAGACTTGGGTTTTGTGCATGGGAATAGATATGGATCTATTTGCGTTCTTCTGCATGTAGACATCCAGTTATGCCAGCACCATTTGTTGAAGAAGCTTTCTTTTTTCTATTGTACAATTTTGGCTTCTTTGTCAAAAATCAGGTGTTCATAGGTGTGTGGATTAATGTCAGGGTCTTCAATTTGATTCTATTGATACATGTGTCTATTTTTATGCCTATACCAAGCTGGTTTTTTATTACTATAGTTTTATAGTATAACTTGAAGTCAGGAATGATAATGCCTCCAAAGTTTCCTTTGTTGTACAGGATTATTTTGTCTATTCTATGTATTTTGTTTTTCCATATGAAGTTGAGTATTGTTCTTTTGAGGTCTGTGAAAAATTGTGATGGGACTTTGATGGGGATTACATTACATCTGTAGATTACTTTTGGTAAGATTGCCATTTTTACTATGTTGATCCTACCTATCCAAGAGCATGTGAGATCTTTCCATTTTCTGATATCTTCTTCAATATCTTTCTTTAGAGACTTAAAGTTCATGTCATGCCTGTCTTTCACTTGTTTGGGTAGAGTTACCTCAAGATAGTTTATGTTATTTGTGGCTATCATAAAGGGTGATGTTTCCCTGATTTCTCTTTCAGGTCATTTATCATTTGTGTATAGGAGGGATACTGAATTTTTAGAGTAAATCTTGTATCCTGCCACCTTACTGAAGGTGTTTATCAGCTGTAGGAGTTCTCTGGTAGAATCACTTTTTTTGGAATCACTTATATAAACTATCATATCATCTGTAAATAGTGAGAGTTTGACTTCTTCCTTTCCAATTTGTATCCCCTTTATCTCCTTTTGTTGTCTTATTGCTCTAGCCAGAACTTCAAGTACTATATTGAATAGATATGGAGAGAGTAGACAGCCTTGTATTTTTCCTGATTTTAGTGGAATCATTTTGAGCTTCTCTGCATTTAGTTTGATGTTGGCTGTTGGCTTGCTGTGTATTGTTTTTATTATGTTTAGGTATGTTCCTTGTATCCCTGATCTCCAAGACCTTTATCATGAAGGGGTATTGAATTTTGTCAGATGCTTTTTCAGCCTCTAATGAGATGACCGTGTGGTTTTCTTTCAGTTTGGTTATATGGTGGATTACATTGACAGATTTTTGTATGATTTACTATCCCTGCATCTTTGGTGGATGATTTTTCTGATGTGTTCTTGGATTTGGGTTGCCAATGTTTTTCTTTTTTGCATAAATGCTCATAATAGGTCTGTAATTCTCTTTCTAACTTGCGTGTTTGTGTGGTTTGGGTATCAGGGTAACTGTAGCCTCATAAAAAGAGTTTGTCAATGTTCCTTCTGTTTCTATTGTGTGGAACAATTTGAGGAGTATTGGTATTAGTTCTTCTTTGAAATCCTGGTAGAATTCTGTGATGAAACCATCTGGTCCTGGGCTTTTTTTGGTTGGGAAACTTTTGATGACTGTTTCTATTTCTTTAGCAGTTATAGGTCTATTTAATTTGCTTATGTGGTTTTGATTTAATTTTGGTAAGTCATACCTATCCAGAAAAGTGTTCGTTTCCAATTTTGTGAAGTATAGATTTTTGAAATATGACCTAATGATTCTCTGGATTTCCTCAGCGTCTGTTGTTATGTTCCCCCTTTTCATTTCTGATTTTGTTAATTTAGATATTCTCTCTCTGCCTTTTGGTTAGTTTGCATAAAGGTTTGTCTATCTTACTGATTTTTTTCAAAGAACCAACTCTTTGATTCATTGATTGTTTGTATTGTTCTCTTTGTTACTATTTTACGGATTTCAGTCCTGAGTTTCATTATTTCCTGCTGTCTACTCCTGGATGAGTTTGCTTCTTTTTGTTCTAGAGCTTTCAGGTGTGGTGTTAAGTCGCTAGTGTGAGATTTCTCCAAATTCTTTACGTACACACTTAGTGCTATGAACTTTCCTCTTAGCACTGCTTTCCTAGTTTCCCATAAATTTGGGTATGTTGTGCCTTCATTTCTGTTGAATCATAGGAAATCTTTAGTTTCTTTCTTTATTTCTTTCTTGACCCAGTGGTGATTCAGTTGAGTGTTGTTTAGTTTCCATGAGATTGTAGGCGTTCTGTATTTTGTGTTGTTGTTAAATTCTAACTTTAAGCCATAGTGATCTGATAAGATGCAGAGGCTTATTCTAATTTTTTTGTATCTGTTGAGATTTGCTTTATGACTGAGTATGTGGTCAGTTTTAGAGAAGGTTCCATGAGGTGCTGAGAAGAAGGTATGTTCTTCTGTGTTTGGGTGAAATGTTTTATAGATGTCTGTTAAGTCCCTTTGAGCCATAAAATCTGTTAGTTACCTTATTTCTCTGTTAATTTTCTGTTTGTCAGACCTGCTCATTGTTAAGAGTGGCGTGTTAAATTCTCCTACTTTTAGTGTATGGGGTTTGATGTGTGCTTTAAGCTTTAGTAATGTTTCTTTTACAAATGTGGTATCTTTGTATTTTGGGCATAAATGTTCAGAATTGAGACTTATCTTGATGGGTTTTTTTTGTGTGATGAATATTAAGTGTCCTCCATCTCTTTTGATTACTTTTAATTTGAAGTCTATTTTGTCAGATATTAGTTTAACTACACCAGCTTGTTTCTTAGGTCCATTTGATTGGAAAATCTTTTTCCAATCCTTTACTCTAAGGTAATGTCTGTCTTTGAAGTTGAAGTGTGTTTCTTGTATGTAGCGGAAGGATGAGTCCTGTTTTTGTATCCCTTCTGTTAGCCTGTGTCTTTTTATAGGCAAGTTGAATCCATTGATATTAAGGGATATTAATGACCAGTGATTGTTAATTCCTGTTATTTTCTGGTTTTGTTGTTGTTGGTAGTAGTGTGTGTTTCCCTTCTTTGGGATTTTCTGGTGTGAGATTATCTGTTGCCTGTGATTTTTGTGGGTATAACTAACTTCATTGTGTTGTCATTTTCCTTCTAGTACTTTCTGTGGGGCTCAATTTGTGGTTAGGTATTATTTAAATCTGGTTTTGTCATGGAATATCTTGTTTTCTCTGTCTATGGTAATTGAAAACTTCACTGGGTATAGTAGTCTGTGCTTGCATCTGTAGTCTCTTACTGCTTACAAAATGTCTGTCCAGGACCTTCTGACCTTATGAGTCTCCATTGAGAAGTTGGGCATAATTCTGACAGGTTTGCCTTTATATGATACCTGGACTTTTTCTTTTGCAGCTCTTAATATTCTTTATTTATTCTGTATGTTTGGTGTTTTGATTATTATGTGGTGATGGGATTATGATGATGGTGGTGATGATGATGATGATGATGATGTCCAGTTTGGTGTTCTGTAAGCTTCTTGTACTTTCATAGGTATGTCCTTCTTTAGGTTGGGAAAGTTTTCCTCTATGATTTTGTTGAATATATTTTCTGTGCCTTTGAGCTGGAGTTCTTCTCCTTCTTCTATCCCTATTATTCTTAGGTTTGGTCTTTTCATGGTACCCCAGATTTTCTGGATTTTTTTAAAGAATTTGACCAATGAATCCATTTCCTCTATCGTATCTTCAGTGCTTGAAATTTTCTCCTCCATCTCTTGTATTCTGTTGGTTATTCTTGCATCTGTGGTTCCTGTTCATTTGCCCTGTTTTTTTATTTCCATAATTTCTTATTGCCTCTATTTCAGTTTTTAAGTTTTGAACTGTTTGACTGTTTCATTTACCTGTTTGATTGCTTTTTCTTGGCTTTCTTGACTTTCTTTTTTCTTTTTTTAAAATAGTTATTATTGAGCTCTATATTTTTCTCTGCTCCCCTTCCTTGCTCTTCCTCCCCTTCAACCCTCTCTCATGGTTCCCATGCTTCCAATTTACTCAAGAGATCTTGTCTTTTTCTACTTCCCATGTAGATTAGATCCATGTATTTCTCTCT
>LOEQ01003423.1:145144-159588 GCA_001685075.1 Bramus lutescens
CTTACAGGTGTAAGATGGAATCTCAGAGTTGTTTTGATTTGCATTTCTCTGATGGCTAAGGATGATGACCATTTCCTTAAATGCCTTTCAGCAATTTTAGATTCATCTGTTGAAAGTTCTTTGTTTAGGTCTGTATCCCATTTTTAAAATTGGATTATTTGTTCTTTTGATGACCAATTTCTTGAGTTCTTTGTATATTTTGGAGATCAGTCCTCTGTCTGATGTGAGGTTGGTGAAGATCTTGCCGATTTGTGTTATTGACTGTGTCCTTTGCTTTACAGAAGCTTCTCAGCTTCAGGAGGTCCCAGTTATTGTTTCTCTCAATGTCTGTGCTGCTGGGGTTATATTTAGGAAGTCATCTCCTATGCCAATGCATTCAAGTGTACTTTCCCACTTTCTCTTCTGTGAGGTTCCATGTGTTTGGTTTTATGTTGAGGTTTTTGATCAATTTGGACTTGAGTTGCATACATGGCAATAGATATGGATCTATTTTCTTTCTTCTACATGTTGATATCAAGTTATGCCAGCACCATTTATTGAATATACTTTCTTTAAGGGATTTATTGATTTTTTCCCCAATTTTTTTCTTTGTCTTTTCCTCCATCTCTTTAAGGGAGTTTTTATTTTCTTATTTTAGGGTGTCTATCATCTTTACAAAATTATTTTAAAAGTTGTTTTCTTCTGCTTTTTCTGGGTTAGGATGTTCAGGTCTTGCTGTTGTAGAACCACTAGGCTCTGGTGATGTCGTATTGCTCTCTATGTTGTTGAATGTATTCTTACATTGCCTTCTGCCCATCTGGGGTTGGGGTAGTTATAGGTACAGGCATTGATTCTTTCTCCAGCTGGTGCAGATGGAGCCTGTGCCTCTGGGTGGCCTCTGATGCCGCTGAGGCTAGCGGTGGAGTGGCCTGGCTGCAGAGGATTTTCCTGCTGACCAGTTGCTGGGGCTGGGATGGTTGTAAGAGGGGCTGACTTTTGCCATTTTTATCTGCAGCTTCTCTGAAGTTTTAACTATGCTGAATGGCCACCATGGCCTCATTCTGCTCAGAGTTATTGTATACGATGGCACTTGTGTGGCTTTGCATAGTGACCTCTTCCCCGCTTCTCCAGCTCTGTGTATCGCACATCTCTATCTAAATGTGAAGCTCTTTGTCCAGAAATTGCTTTATATGTATTTGTGTTTGCCATGATTGATAGAAGATTATCTGGGATTTTAGAAATTTTTTCTTTCTTGTTTGAAAAATGACCTATGATATCCATCACTTTGAGCTTTAAATGAGTATATTTTTTTAAGTATTTAACAAGGCAAAGTAAAAGAAGTAATGAATAGATGATGGATGGACATATGGATGGATGGGTGGATGGATGGATGGATGGGTGGATGGATGGATGGATATATCGAAAAACACCATCAAATGGCACACAAACATCCAGCAGAAATCTACTGGGAAGCTATTTTAAGACAGTTCTAGATCCCCATAGAGAGAGTCTCGACCAGAGCAGTGTCCCCTCTGGTGAGACTTCCAAGTAAAGGAACACAGAGAGACGGCATCACCAAATCAGGCATTCAGAACATTATCAGAAACCAGCTGGGGAAGTTAAGGCAGCGGCGTTCCCAATTGAGCTTGCCCTCTCTGTGTGAACTTTCCATGACTATACTTCCAGCTTCTCCTTCCCACTGTCCAGCTTTTACATCTCGGATTAAACAGTGATAGCACCTGTTGGAAGTGCTATACCTTCAGGCTGTTCTCAAGAACACATGCTGTCTTGAGCTATCTCGTTATCAGTTGTCTTTCTTCCCTGTCGCAGAGTAGGGGCTCCCATTTCTCATACAAGGGGGTTTGGAACACTCCTGACAGTAACACCCTAGGGTCTGAAGTGGAGGGACCAACCCCACTTCCAGTGCCAGCTGCCTAGTGAGCTTAAACACTACGTGGCAATTGGCTTACATAGTGCGCTTCCCGGACTCCGTCAGCATCCGTCACATCACATCTCCTTGGATGCTGTTGAAGGATGCAGCCAGCCTCAGAGCCTCCTTCCTCATCTCTTCTCACTTCCTCCTTCCCTCTCCTGCAAGTGGCTTTTTGTAACTGCCCTTCAGTTTAGTGGCAGGTTGACTTTCCTTTTTGCATTCTGAACATGGACTTGACCCTTTGACATAATATTGATTGTTATGCTCTTGGGCAGTAACACATTTCCAAATGTGTCAGTGACCTTAGGGTCACTTTTGCTCTTTGATTCACTATTGCATAGGAACATTTTATTAACTCTTTAATATCTTTTCCTATTTGTATTTATTTATTGAGACAATGTCCCAGGCTAGCCTTGAACCCATGATCCTCTTGCTTCAGTTTCCCAGGTAGAGTCCAAGGTTATAGGCACATGCCATATTCTAGCCCTTTTCTTATTTTTAAGACCTAATGAAATCACTTCTTGTCCCTTTGCTAAGGTGAAGTGCGGTATCTGTTCTTATCAGTTGAGTAGCAGAGACTTCCTCTGTCTGAGGACAACACAGTAAAAATAGACTTTTGGTGCTGGGAGATGGAGCGAGAGCTTGCTCTGCCCGCTCCATGCAGAGAGCTGTTGCAGCACCTCCAAGAACGGTTCACTCCTCTTGGGGGAGCTTCTGAAGGACATAAGTGCTCCCTAGAAGTGCTCCCTTCCCTTAACTATTGTAGGGGGAGGCAAGGTCTCATATAATCATGCAGCCCAGACTGGCCTCACGCTGGCTATGTCAGGGAGGATGACCTTGAACTTCTTATTCTCTTATACATCCTAGGTGCTGGGACCACTTACCTTCACACCAAAAGTACATTGTTGTGTTTTGATTTGTTTTATTTTATGCATGAGTATTTTACCTGCACGTGTGTGTAGGATGTATATGCCTGGTATCAGTGGAGGTCAGAAGACACCAGATCCCCTGGAACTGTAGTTCTGGGTGGTTGTGAGCTGCTGTATGGGTGCTGGGAACCAAACCCAGGTCCTCTCCAAGAGTAACAAGTGTTGCTAACCACTGAGCCATCTCATCAGCCCTCAAAAGTTCTGTTTTAAAGGTAAAAAATAGACTTTAAAAACGAGAAAGCTGCTAAGGAAAAAGGCACTTAACACCATCATGCATCCCTATTTACTGAGCTGAATTCTAGAGTTTTCCATGAAAACAAATGGTACTCAATTTAAGTGACTCTCAAAAGCACAGTCAGGCGCACAGGACTTCAAGCTCCACTTGTGTTACTGAAGGTCTGTGATCATCACTGGAATTCTCTGCTCAATGTGAACTCTGACCTCAAATACAATGAGTTGAATATGGAGTGATTATTAATCAAGCCCAATAGATTTGCACTTCCATTGATAGCTCATTAGAGGAAGAACCCAAGGAGGGAGACAAGAGAGAGCTCTCTGAGTGTGTGAAGGGGAGCTGGATAAGCTCCAGCTAAGCCTCCCTGGATCCGGATGCTGGTCTAGGCTGTCTGTGTGACAGGGGCCTCCGTTCTGGCCCTCTCATTCCTCTCTCTGTATCAAGGCTGTACATACATCCTTGCTTTCCCAGCTCGGTGCACCAGTGAGAAAGCCTGCAGCCTGGGCTTGCCTCCTTTCCACACCTCCCTTTGATACCGCTCTTCCTCTTTTGACCACACGAGGGAGGGTTGGGATTGTTCCCAGGGACAGCCTATTTCACAAAAGCAATAGAGACACAAGTCTTAAGGTATACAAAGTCTTATTTGGGTCACCTCAGAATTGATTTCAAATTTTTGTTTTTGCCACTTACCCTTTATTTGTATTTTTCATTTTTGAGAAATCTTCATACATCAATACTGTATTTACATAATTTCCACCTCCCTTGAATCAAGGGATTCAAGCTCAAGGAATTCCAATCAAGCTATTGAATAAAATGCAAACATTAAGATTGTTCTGGACCATGATTTTGTGGAGGGGAGGCATTAAGGCAAAAGAGGCAATTCACAGAAGCATTCAAAGCTGGCTGATTGAGTGACCCAGGGTAGAAGCAAGATCTACACAATAGAAAAGATGGATGTAGTCTACTTGGTAGGAGACATTTATAATTGATTAAAAATTTCAATAGAGATCTTGGCTGTCCAGTCCATATTGGAAGCAGCTCCATTCAATTTAATTTTAAAACCCTATACTGAGATCTCATACTCCTACAAATAGCAGGTAGGAAATTGCTTATATATTACCTTGAGTTACCATTGGGCATTGAAAACTGTACTATTAGATACAAAATGATCCTGCTGGCCGAAAGAGAATTTACTGATGTACTTGGGTACAAAATGGCTCTATTTTCTTGTGTTAAACTCTCATACTTTTATTTGGTTTACTTTTATTTTATGTTAATTTTGAGGAATGCTGGGTATTGATCCCAGGACTTGTACATTCATACCATTCAAATGTCCTGCCATCAAGCCTCACCTCCAGGTCCTCATAACTTACTTAATGAGATTTAAGTATGTTTTCCTGGAATTATTTAAAATTAATATGTTTTATTTGCAAGAGGAAAATTTTTTGGTTTATTTTCATTCTCTGTGGCTCTCAATATAGTCTTGCTGCATAGGCCTGGCTGCTATGAAATTCACATGCAAACCAAGTTGTCCTTGAACTCACAGTAATCCTCCTGCCTCTACTTCCCAAGTGCTTAGATTATAGCTTTGTGCCACCACTCTCTGTTGCCTCATTTGTATTTTAAGGAAATTAAATCATGATAATATTTTGATGTTGTATTAACATTCTTAAGTGTTAATGGTTTGTTTTGAATATTCGTGAATGGCTACATGATATTTTATGTTTCTTGTTAGTAAACATAATTCTACCTTTCTTGGTTCAGCAAAGATAGTTTACTCTATACAATAGCTAAACTACAGCAACTGAATCAGCATAGATTTGACATCACTCTTACTTGTTTTTTTTAAGTAATTACCAGAACAATTACTCCACTGCTTTCTTTTTATTTATTTATTATGTATAGTGTTCTATCTGTCTGTATGCTTGCTGGCCAGAAGAGGGCACAAGATCTCATTACAGATGGTTGTGAGCCACCATGTTGTTGCTGGGAGTTGAACTCAGGACCCCTGGAAGAGCAGTCAGTGCTCTTAACCCCTGAGCCATCTCTCCAGCCCTCACTCTTACTTGTAAAATCTAGTTATTTTAAAAGATGATACCTAATAGCATGTGTTTAAGACTTTTTTTTTCTTTATTTTTATTTTATGTGTATGGGTGTTTTGCCTGCATGCACACCTCAGCACCACATGTGTGCAATGACCACAGAGGCCAGAAGGGGGCATAAAATCCTCCCAGTCTGGAATTACAGATGGTTGTGAGCCATGGTGTAGATTCTCAGAGGGCAAATGGTGTCCTTTGGAAGGGCCAGAAGTTCTCTTGACTGCTCAGCCATCTTTCCATCCCCTAGTAGCATGCTTCTGAGGTTGACTAAAACTCCTTGCTTCTTTCAACCGTCTGCGGCTGGCACTGAATTTGCTTTCGTTCACCTCGCAAGAGGTTTCATATTGTATGTGTTCCTCCTTTCCAGATTGCATTCTGGACACTTGCATTTGTCCTGGCCCACCCTGAAGTCCACAAGACCGTTTTTGAAGCCATATCTTCTGTGTTCGGCACTACAGGTACCAAGTTAATTTATCTAACTAACGGCGCATTTATTCCGTGTGGTTTTCATCTTGGCTGTCTACCAGGTTTTAAAGTCAAGACCAGGGCTTGGAAGATGGCTCGAGCAGTTGGTCAGGGGCTGGCTACACAAGTATGAGGGCTTAAGTTCAATCCCCAGCACTGATTGAAAAAGAAAGAAAGCTGGGCAAGGCGACACCCTCTTGCAATCCCAGTGCTTAATACGTAAAATTATGCACTGTGATAAGAAAAATTATAATAATTTGATTTTTCTTGTTCAAAAGTTTATTATCATTGTATAAAATACCATGTGAGTTAAAAGTTGTCCCTCCCTCGCCTCCTTCATGATGACTGAAACTACCATTTTGAAAATACTTTGTTTGGTGTTTCTTCCAAACCCAAGCAAACTTGACAAGCATGGGTACCTAAGCAGTGCCTGCCAGCCCAGAAGGTGAGCCCGGCAGTACAGGGCTTTATCTTGGAGAGATCTTGGCATTGGAATTATTGAGAACTAGGGATGCTCACAGTGGGATTCCAGAAACTCACCAATGAATTTGCAGTGGTTTGGGGTTAGACGGGTAGGAATCTAGAAGCAGTGGGAGCAGATGTGAGCCCACAGAATCTGTAGTTCTGTTGAAACGATCCTGTCATTCATTCCACGGCAGAATGTGTAAGGAATGGATTCACCACGTAGAGAGAGGAACTCTAATGCTCCATCTTTCCTGAGGCCTTCCCTGGACAGGCATACACCCTGCCCTTCCTTGTTTTGTTTTGTTTTGTTTTTCTTATACTTTTTTTTAAAAGAAAACAATTTTTTTTTCATTTTATATACCAATCGCAGTTCCCACTCCCTCCCCTCCTCCCATTCCCTCCACCTACTCTCCCACCCCACCCCCATCCAATCCTCAGAGAAGGTAAGGCAAGGCCCTTGGATAGTCCAAGGCCCTCCCTACTTCATCTAGGCTGAGCAAGGTATCCATCCAAAGAGAATGGGTTCCCCAAAAGGCAGTACAAGCAGTAGGGATAAATCCTGGTCCCACTGCCAGTGGCCCCACAGTCTGCCCCAGTCATACATCTGTTACCCCCATTCAGATGGTCTAGTTGGGTCCTATGCTGGTTCCTTTTCTGTCCCACTGGAGTTGGTGAGCTCCCATTAGCTCAGGTAGACTGCTTCAGTGGGTGTCCCCATCATGATCTTGACCTCTTTGTCCACATTCTCACTCCTCCCACTTCAACTGGACTTTTGGAGCTCAGTCTAGTGCTCTGCTGTGGGTCTCTGCCTCTGTTTCGTAGTCAACGACCTACTTCCAAGATACCACTGTAAATTCTATGTCATCAGTCTGGCTACAGAGCAAGGCCAGTTCAGGCACCCTCTCCTCTGTTGCTTAGGGTCTTAGCTGGGGTCATCCTTTTGGATTCCTGGGAATTTCTCTAGTGCCAGGCTTTTTGCTAACCCCATAGTGGCTCCCTCAATCAAGATATCGCTTTCCTTACCCTCTGTCTCTGTCCTTCTTGACTATCCTGTTCCCTCAAGTTCTCCTCTCCCTCCCCTTCTCTCCTTCTTTTCCCTTCCACCCTCCCTTTTCTCCCTGCCCCCATGCTCCCAATTTTGTCAGGCCATCTTGTCTATTTCCCCTTTCCAGGTGGATCCATGTATTTTTTTTTTAGGGTTCACCTTGTTACTTAGCTTCTCTAGGATCATGAACTATAGGCTCAATATCCTTTGCTCTATAGTAGTGTCCACTTATGAGTGAGTACATACTATGTTCATCTTTCTGAGTCTGGGTTACCTCACTCAGGATGGCTTTTTTTTTTCTAGTTCCGTCTATTTGCATGCAAATTTCAAGATGTCACTTTTTTTTTTTAACCACTGAGTAGTACGACAATGTGTAAACATACCAAATAACATGCCTAGTTCATGGCTTTAACTCTCCATTTTACTAGGCCACCTGCTCCCTAGTCATTTCTGGACATCTCTGATATAGAGAGTGTACCATCGGTTGATCACAGCAGACAGTCTGGGGGGCTGCATCATGCCTCATCCCTTTCCCTTGTCTGCTGCAGAGGGCATCCCTGCTCCTTGCCCTCCTGTGATGCATTCATGTCCCAGCACCTGGCAGCCCCTGCTTCTCTCTCCAGATCTCTGCTTCCTGCCTCCATTGCCAGCAGAGTTTCCAACACTGAGCCCCAGGAGCTCACTCTAGCTGACTGAGGTTGGGTCTTCTTTGTTTGCTTATTTTCTTTTGTTCTTAGTAAATCTGTTAAAATGTAGGATTTCCAAGAGGGCTGGATGTGCTGTGCCTGGAGGGCAGAGCCAGAAACTGCTCCAAACCAGGCCATGGACTATCTGGCAACCTAGTATATCCACTAATGCCAAGCACACAGTGACACTGGCAGGGGACACTAAATGACATTGTGTCCCTGGGAACTTCAGCCTGTGAAATCTATGGTTGGTGCCAGGAAAATCACAAGCTCAGTCTCCATTTCTTCCTATCACTAGCTTCCCCCCCTTGCTTCTTTTTATTTTATATTATTTTTTATTCATGTGTAGGCGTATGTCTGTATTTGTATATTCACAGGTGTATATGTGTGTGGGAGTGTGTATATGCTCAGGTGTGTGTGTATGTGTGTGTTGTGTGCTTGCACATGTCTGAGAAGGCCTGAAGAGAGCATGGCATCTGTTAGAGCTGAAGTTACAGTGGGGACAGCTCCAGACATGGGTTCTGGGTCCTCTGCAAGAGCAGCAAGTGCTTTTCGCTGCTGAAGTCAGCTCTCCAGTCCTGGTGTCACTAACCCTTCAAGCTATGAGACTGCTTGATCTGATCTGGAGCCTTTCTTCATGGTACTATCTGAGCTTCAGGGGAGTCAAGAAAAGCAGGAGTCCTGAGGTTTCTACTCTGGGGTGCTCAGGCAAGCTTCTGCTGAACCACTGACCATGATGATGATGTGTGTAACTTACATGTGTTATAGATACATGTGAGTGTAAGAAATGTGCTTGTGTTTTTATGAAAATAAATCTTTGTATGTGAGTGTGGTATGTCTGTGACATATCCGCACACGTGCACCCACACGTGTGTGTGTGTGTGTGTGTACACAAGTGGATGTACAAAGAACACATGCAGGAGGCCAATGGAGGGTGTCAGGAACTGTCTGTCTATCTCCACCTATTCAATGAAGCAGAGTCCGTCCTTAAGCTTGGAGCTTGTGTTTTTTCAACTAGCCTGGAAGCCTGCTATTCTCAAGTCTCCTCCCATTTTGGCATTGACATACCAGGCCTTCCCTGGACTCCTGGCTTACTGTGTGGGTTCTGGAACCCAAATTCCAATTCTTGTGCTTGCACTGCAAGCTCTCGTAACTCATCAAGCCATCCCTCCAGACCACAACTGGCAATTTCAAACAACACAGTGATTACCTGAAGTCACTGTGTGCTAGCCAAAAACATAGTCATTTCTTTTATTGTTTTTTTTTTAATTAAAAGAATCCACAAACTGATAGTTCAGTTTGACTTTGATTCTCTGTTTTAATTAAGAACAATTTCCCCAAATAAAACTTTCTCCTATGAAATGTTGTATATTCTCAAAATGGTGAGAGTTGCTGTGCCCATAGAACTGAAGAGGAACATTAAATTATGTATCTCTTCGCTTTCAATTAAACTACATATTAATTATTATGTCATGTATTAGTTGTTACTTGTTTTTGAAACATATCATATTTTTGTTGATTTTCAGATGAGGTTTTCTGTTATCCCAGGCTAACCTTGAATAAATAGATAAGTCCAGGTTCACCTCATATCTGTAGGAGTCCTTCCAAGTGCTGGGTTCAGGCTGTACCAATAGAGAGGCTTTTGATTTAAGCAGCCCTGCACTCACCCACCACTAAGGTTTGCTTTCTTTATCTTGGTGCAAATACTGAAGTTGATGTTTAGGTTTCCTTGAATCCTTTATTCCTTTTCCTTTGCTTTGTTTTCTCAATATAACAGTGAGGCAGCACTGAACCACAAACTCCCAGTTCATCCAGCTGTGCACTCTGTTCATCCAGCTTGTGCACTCTGTTCATCCAGCATTTTCACTCTGTTCATCCAGCTGTGCACTCTGTTCATCCAGCGCGTGCACTCTGTTCATCCAGCTGTGCACTCTGTTCATCCAGCTGTGCACTCTGTTCATCCAGCATTTACACTCTGTTCATCCAGCTGTGCACTCTGTTCATCCAGCATTTGCACTCTATTCATCCAGCTGTGCACTCTGTTCATCCAGCATTTACACTCTGTTCCTCTAGCACGTGTATTCTGTTCATCCAGCACAGGCACTGCACTCTGTTCATCCAGCGTGTGCACTCCTGCTTCTGATATTTAGGTTCTGTGTTCACAGTATTAGAGGAATTTTTCTTTCCTCATTCAGGGGCTGCTTGCTGGGAATTTGCTCATCAGAAGTGCTTGCTCGTCTTACAAACAAGCAGATAGCAAGCAGATGAAAGTTCCTGCTTGATTTTTCCTACATACTCGTTATGTTTTATTTTAGTGACATTTTTATTTATTTATTTTATTTTCTAACATAGGGTGGCATCCACAGCACCTTTTTTCTGTCTATAATCTTACTATGTAAACTATAAAATTTACCTCTTTTTTAATTTTGAGATTATAATTTAATTACAAAATTTCCCCCTTCCTTTTCCTCTCTCCAAACCCTTCCATATTTCCCACTTACTCTCATTCAAATTCCTGGCCTTGTTTTCCTTCAGTTGTTATTGCATGTATGTATATACTGGTATTTACGTATATATTAGCTGGAACAACCCACTGAGTCAAGCTTTTCCCCCTTTTGATTTACAAGGAAGTGGATCCACTTAGATAGGATTGATTCTTTCAAGTATAAATCATAAAATGTGTAAGCAAAAATGCCCATTCATTGGCAGAGAGAGGTGACTCAGTGGTTAAGAGTCTTCGATGCCCTTACAGAAGTTGAGAGTACCATTCCTGGGGCCACATCAGGTGTTTCACAAACTCCTGTAATTCCCACTACAGGACATGCAGTGCCCTCTTCTGGATTCTGAGGATACCTGCATTCATGGGCACATACCTATACACAGACATAAGTCTGAAAGTGAATCTTTAAAGAGTGTCCCTTGCATAGAGTCAGAAGTTGAGCTGCATTTTCATCCTGTTAGTCATGAATTTGTGACTTTGAAAACAAGAGAAATTTTACCCACAGCCTATAATATTTTTATGTTTGCCTTGTTCTTGTTTGGGGCACTGCTGTGTTTGGATGGAACATCAATTCTGATGGAACATACTGACACTGTAGGGTGTCCAGGTGCAAATACAGAATGACCTTGACTTTGCTAGTAAACATAAACAAGCCTGCCAACTAGCAAAATCGAAACGAAGCCCAGGGTGGCATGCATGGTGAGCATGGCATTGCCCTCACTGGCTTCATTAGCTCCCCAGTCTCCTATCATTGCATTGTGCTGTTAGCAGTAGCTCCAAGTTTGGGCCTCACAGACTGCCATCATTTGTGCTCGTGGCTAAGTCACAGCTTCTCCCCACATGGATGTGCTCTCTGTCCCCTCTTGCCAGCCCAAGACAGCATTCTTTAAAGATTCCATCATGCCGTATCAGCTGACCTAGTAATCTTACGCATCACTCATTCCCAGCTAGCCTGGGCTCTATGGTTAATAACCAGAGATATGACTGGAATGGATCTTTTTTCCTTTTATGGGACAAATTGTCCGAAATAATGAAGTAAGGGATCAAGTAACAGAGCTACGATTTCTCCAATGGAGTTATGGACACAGAATAGTTATTTTATTAAAAATTTCTCTGCTCCCACTTGAAATCTGATAATCTGAATCTAATGTGGGGGGTTAGAGGCTAAGACTAATGCATATTATTCCGGGAATATTTCACGAGACTCATTTTCCTTTGTTAGTCTGGCCTTTGTGAACTGCCTTGGTCCTAGGATGCAATCAACTACACAGAAGCATACTGAAACAGTATTTCAGCCACCAGCCTTGGAAACTGTATCTAACTATTTACAAAATCAAGAGGTTTCATCTGACCTACCCCAAATCTCATCTTTTCTAGCCAAAATCTATAGTTTTATCCTCCTCTCCCAGCCTTAAGGCTAAGTTAGTGCCATTGGCAACACACAGCCTGTGAACTCCAGCCTGATACCCTAGCCATGCAGACATCCATGTATGACCATGGGCTGAGAAGACAGCCCCCAGAAGCTGTTTCTAATACTCTTTGTTTCCTGTATGAAATGCGGGACTTGGTCCTTGTGATGGCCTAAGTCTGTGAAGTGACCCCTCCATCTCCTGGCTCCAGCACACAGCCATTCCTCTGATAGCCATAGGTCATTGACCGCCCTGTCACATTTATGAACCAGGAGGGAGGTTCCCCCAGGCTGCCTCTCAGTTTAATCATAGTCCATGTCTCACTGCCATGCCACACTCTTCCCCAGCTTGATTAATTCTCGACCCTTCTCATTCAAGCACTCCCTTTTCAGTGTGTTCTGAAGGGGAGTTAGCAAGGCTTTTGGATAATCTCCTTTTTTTTTCTATAGATGAAATGCTGAGTTGTAAGGGTTATGTTTAGATCAAGGTTTATTTTATGTCTTACTCACCCCATATTTTCTCACTTCTGTTTACTATAAATGGGAGCATGCTCTTTATTCTTTTTTACAGAAGGAGAAGACATCCAATTTTGAAGCAGGCTCCTCTTTGTCTTCTTACAAACATAGAAATCGAAAACTGCCCCATTAATGTGGGAGGTACTACTTGTAAAAATTAACAGGAGATATAGTTTTTCTCAGAAGAACCAATGTGGTTGAATTAGCATAGCATTACTGAAATTGTCTGAAATAACAGAATGGAATATGTGTTGTTTTTATGTGTGCGTGCCCGGGTAGAGTAAAGGGCAGAGTCAGTCTTTTGGCCCTCTTGTCTCCGTCAGCTGTAATTTATCTGTTCTAGCAATGCCATAGTCCTTGTTGTCTCTCCCCGACCGTCGTCCTCACTGTCCCCTTCATCTTTGGCATCCCAAGTGTCGGAATGACACAGCTGAGCCGAGTCAGCTTCCGAAAGGCTATTGCTTGTACTTCTCCAGAAGGAGCCTGCACCTGCGATAACACACTTACTCACAAATGTCTGAGATGTTAGGTACCGTGCCAACCTCTCGAAGAAATGAGGACATTGTGTGGAAAGGCTTGTGGCTGGAGGGTGGGAGGGGGTTGGAGATGTGGCTTGCCAGGCTCCTGCTGTCTTTCCAGCCCCGGTGCAATAGCCTTGGAGCCAATGGACAATCCTTTGGTTTCTAGTGTCCATTTACCAGAAATACCTGAAGGGGCTGTGTAGGCCTCACCTCAAATTCTTCACCCCTCCTTATTATTTTCGGTGCATAGAACAATGGGTTAGAGAGTGGGATGTCTCAGCGAGTAAAAGTGCTTGCTGAGCAGCTATGAGAGCCTGAGTTCAAATTCCCTGAACCCACATGAAAAGCTTGGGATGGTTGTGCCTGTGTCTGTGTGAGAGGCGGAGAGAGGAGGATCATTGGGGCTTCAGTATGTGATCTAATCTCAAGGGAACAAGGCAGAGGGTGATAGAGCAGGGCACCGCAGAGTCTCCTCTGGCCTCCATGGGTTCTTATATACGTATGTGTGCACCTGCACATGTTTGTGTACACCACAGACACACACACACACACGCATGCATGCATGCACATACGCACAGCAAGCACATGCACACACCAAAACAAACAAACAAAAAAACTCAGGTTGGGATGGACCTATATGGAGGAAATAATAATATTTCATAAAATTACACTTTAAAAAGAACCTGGATGGCAAGGTTTAGTATCATGAAAATGTCAGATTACTTCACAATTTCAAATTCCTGTACATTTAATTAATCATGATGACAATTACAATGACTTTCTTAAAATTATCCACATAACTTAAAACATACAAAAATAGCTATGATAACAATGGTAGTAATAATAACTAAATTGTTAGAAATATAAATTACTAAAGCCAGACCCCAATAACAGATGAAAAGTGATCATAAAATCAGAATAACCAGAACACAGAGCATACACTGGAAGTACGGTGAGACAGGGGAATTATTGTTTATGTTTTGTCAACGAAAAATCAAAGAGAGGAAAAAACCATTGAGTTAGGTGGGTAGTGATGTGGGGAAGATCTGGAGCAGTTTGGGGAGATGAAAGAATGTAATCAAGATAAATTGTCTGAAGATTTTTTTGTTGGAGGAGGGGCCGCTTGTTTGTTCCCAGCTGCCCAGCTAGCTTAGACCTAAAATAATCAGAAACACTGCTTGGCCCATTAACTCTAACTTCTTATTGGCTCTTACGTCTTAATTTAATTTCTTAATTTCTATTAATCTATGCATCGCTCTGTGGCAGTGGCTTACCTGCAAAGTTTCAGCATGTCTGACTCTGGTGGCTCCATGTCTTTTTTCACCTTTGCCCTTCTTTCTCCCAGCATACAGCCAAGCTTTCCCCGCCTAGTTCTGTTCTTCCCTGCCATAGGCTCAAAGCAGTTCTTTATTCATTAACCAATAGAAACAACACTTAGACAGAAGGACCTCCCACACCAATTTTTAAATAAAAATTTAAAAATATTGAATCTGTCATGTTTATCTTTAAAGAAATAGGGAAAGTTGTGTATCTGTTTCATTTTCACAGTTTGGAGAGAAACATTTCCATGTGATCTTTGTTTTCAAAGAGTTAGTATTCCAAGGCCTGAAGGGATGGCTCAGAGGTTAAGAGCACTGGCTGCTCTTCCAGAGGTCTTGAGTTC